>WOXC01003395.1:0-222641 GCA_011680675.1 Gymnobelideus leadbeateri
ATGTAAAAAAAGGACTGTGAACAACTTCTGAGGCCCCAGCACCCACAGAACGACACAGAGAAGCTAACCTCCCGCTGAGGACAGCCCAGCACCCTGCAGGAAGGACCAGCGCAGTGGTCTGGGAGCCGGCAGCGTGCAGAGCGCAGGAGCCGAGCCGAGCCCAGGTCCACGTGAGCCGAGGTTTTAGCCCCAGGGCGGCAGGGCCAGCAGCCGGGCTGGAGGAACCCCAGAACACCAGGAACTGTGGAGACGCCAGAATTATCAACATAGACTTGCCTAGGACAAAGTAAGAGGTTAGTGTCCTATGGACTTTGGGACCTGTATTTGGGGAATGCGTCAGCTCCCTCCCCTGGGAGCTAGAAGCTGCTGAGGAGACACGCCACTGTGTAGTTTTCAGAGGCATTTCCGGCTCCCAGCCTACAAATCGTGGGGAGATCCAGTGATCAGTCTTGGGGGGTAATCGCTCTTGCTTTAACCTCCCTGGATCTGGATTGTGATCTAGGTGGAAGTTGTGGGTGGGTTTATAGCTTGCCAGAAACGGAAGTTGCCCCCCACACGTTCGGGACGAAAATTCCTCTATCTGGCCTTAAAGCCATAGTGTGGCAACAAGCCCAAACGTCAAGCAATTAAGTGGCAACATGCCAAGGCAAAGGAAACAGAAAAATGCAACCCTAGACTCCTATTTTGGGGGCATAGAGCAGGAAAAGGACTGTAAGGTCAGAAGTCCTGCTCCAAAAGCCCCAGGGGAAACCATGAGCGGGTTGCAGGCCATAGAGGACCTTAAGAAGGACTTTAAAAATCAAATAAGAGAGGTGGAGGAAAAATTGGAAAGAGAAATGAGAAGGATACAGGAAAAGTATGAAATGAGGGTCAACAGCCTGACTGAGGAAAACAACACCTTTAAAAATAGACTAGCTCAAATGGCAAAGGAGGCCCAAAAGGGCATTGAGGAGAAGAATGCCTTAAAAAGTCGAATTTGCCAGATGGAAAAAGAGTCTCAAAAGTTCACTGAGGAGATTCATTCCTTCAGAGTTAGACTGGAGCAAATGGAAGCTAGTGACTTTATGAGAAATCAAGATGCTGTTAAGCAGATCCAAACAAACGAAAAATTAGAAGGCAATGTGAAATATCTCATGGGAAAAACCACTGACCTGGAGAATAGATCCAGGAGAGACAATTTAAAAATTATTGGACTACCTGAAAGCCATGATCAAGGAAAGAACCTAGAAATCACCCTTCAGGAAATTCTCAGGGAAAACTGCCCTGATGTTTTAGATCCAGAGGGCAAAATAGAGGTTTAAAGAATCCACCGATCACCTCCTGAAAAAGATCCCAAAAAGAAAACTCCCAGGAATATTATAGCCAGGTTCCAGAATCCCCAGATCAGGAGAAAATACTACAAGCAGCCAGGAAGAAACAATTTCAATATTGTGGAAACACAATCAGAATAGCCCAGGACCTGGCAGCTTCTACACTGAGGGATCGAAGGGCATGGAATATGATATTCCAGAGGGCAAAAGAACTGGGAATGAACCCAAGGGTCACCTACCCAGCAAAACTGAGTATTTTGTTTCAGGGGGAAAATATGGTCATTCAGTGGAATAGAGGACTTTCAAGCATTCTTGAGGAAAAAAACAGAATTGAATAGAAAATTTGACACCCAGACACAAGAAGGAAGAGATGCCTGAGAAGGTAATCAGGAAAAGAAATCAAAAGGAACTTATCAAAGTTGAACTATTTACATTCCTATATGGAAAAGCAATAACTGGGACTGATGATATCTTTCTCACTATGAAAATAATGGAAGAAGGGGGTGTGGTCATATGAATACATATGTGAATGTGTGTGTATATGGTTACAGTTATATATGGATAGAGGCATAGGTTGAATTTGTTGGGAAGGGAGAATACTCAAGGGATGAAATTATGAGGTGAGAGAGGAAAGTGGCAAGAGGAGATGGGGAGAGACATGGTAGGGTAAACTATCTCATGTAGGGGAAGTGGTTGCAAAGGAGGGGGAGAATAAGGAAGGCTAAAAAGGAAAAACCACATTCACATTGAATTTGGTTCCGGGAGAAAATGACATACATACTAAATGGGATATCTCAACCTGCAGCAGGATAGGGGGAAGAGGGATGAGAGGAGAGATGATGGATGGGAGGGCATCCTTGGGGTGAGGGGAGGTTGGAAGTACCCACTATAGAAGAGGGACAGGATCATGTAGGGAATGGACCAGGTGGGGGGTGGAATGAGTGGGAGGGAATTATAAGCAGCCCTGTACAATATATCTACTATGATAATGTTTTGCATAGCTAGACATATACAACATATACTGAATTACTTATCTCCCCAGAGGGAATGGGTGACAAGGGAGGAAGGAAATGGATCTGAAATTCGAGGTCTTAAGATTAAATGTTTCAAATATATATAAATACTATTATTAATACTCTTTTGCTTATAATTGGGAGATAAGATGTGCAGGCATTAGGACACAAAGATTCACCTTCCTCTAATGGAAAAGTCAAAGGGGGTATGGGAGAAGGTATGGGAGAGAGCAGATTGGAGGAAGTGATATCTTGTGGGACTGCTATTCTGGGAGGTTGGGTAGGGGAATAATGGGGGGAAAATGATTGTAACTCAAAATCTGGCGGAAATGAATGATGTAAAACAGAAGTTAATAAAGTATTTATGACCTTGTTATAAAAAAAAAAAATGTGTGATGGACACTAGATGAACATTACTCAATTCCTTTATGTAACCAATGTTACAAATTTCTCAATGGGTAGACATTCTATTCACTTGTTGCCTGAGATCTCAGACTAAATATACATCCTCATTCATTAGGAAGACAGGATCAGGATGGTGCCTAGAACTGTAATTGCACTGGTAATAGGGAACTCCTGAATTAGAAAGTTCTCAACCAAATAAACTCCTTTGTACTGGAAAAAAATGTTTCCCCCACAATATATTTTCAAGTATATAACATGACTAGTAACAGAGCCATAGAGTAATTCAGTCATAGTGTCACATGTAATTACATGTGGTCAGTCCCCATCCCTTACTCCTTGATGCAAATGCTTTCAAAACAAATGTTAACATTAACTGGAAAAACTTGAGAATTACAGTTGTACTACTGAAACTGTACATTGAGATTCAAGTTTTTGGAAATTTCTGTATAATTACATACACAGGCTAATATACAATATTACTCGCAGTTAGGTTGTGTTATTACAATGTTATTTGCACTTGTAAGCAAATTATTTCCTTTGTATGTCTATATTTTTTCTTAATTTAGTGAACAATATTTCTATTTTCTTATTTTTCTTTTTGGAAAGAAAAAAAAATTTAAACATCAACAAATAGTAACATCTACATATACAAAGAATACCAAAGAACATTATATGAGGCTGTAAATCTATCACATACAGCTATAATAGCATTTTACTATAATTTAACATATAGTAAATTCATTGGCCAATATCTACCAAGGGTCCTTTGCTCACACACATTCTCAGCAGCATTTCCAGTATTTTCTTTTCATTCCTTTCTCATTTACCTATACTTGGATACTTTCCTCATCTTTGAAAAAAAAAATCTTTGCCCAAACATTCTTTACCTATCCTTCCTCCCTCTAGCTACAATCCTATCCTTTATCACCCCTACTTCCAAACTCTTAAAATAAGTGTATACCTTCTACCACTTCCCCTTAAGCACCTTATAATCTGCTTACTGACATATGGCTTCTACTGAAACTTACTCAAAACTTCCAGATAGCTTCCATTTTGAAAAACCTAATGACCTTTTATTCTGTTTCTGTTCCATTAAAACTTTCTATAATATTTCACACGTTAGCTACCCCCTAATTCAAATTCTCCTTTGGCTTCCAATATACTATTTTGCCTGGCTGGCCTCTTATCCCTCTCTCATTGATTTCTTTCCTCCTGCCCACTACCTCACTGCTATTGTAAAGAATACCTAAGCCTCAGTCTACCACTCTTTAGTTCTTCCCTTTTTAAACAAAAATGAAAACTTTCACATCCTCATGGCTTCCATCATGACTTTAATGCAAATACAGTCCCTCTATGACATCTTGCCAGAGGTCCAATCTGGAATCTCCAAAGGATTGATCTTACTGGATTGATCTTTTTAGATAACTTCTCATTAACCTATACTCCACAAAATCATCTTTCCTTCCCAAGTGGCTCTCTTTTCATGCTTTTTATGTTTCTCTATGCCACTAAATTCTCCCACTCACCCAAGCTTGTAACTTTGGATATAGGGGGTAAATAGGAAGAAAAAGTCAAAGAGTAAAACATAGTTTTATCATACCTTCCTTTAAAATACTTTCCTGTGTGTTTTCCTTTCCAATCTTACTGCCATCAGTAGAGTCCAGGCTCCCAGTATTTCATATCTATGTTAAGGTATCTTGTGAATGTTACAGCAATTCCTAACTACCCATAGTTATTAACATACTTTATGGGGAGCACCCAGGTCAGTTCTACCATTTTCTGCATTTGTGCCTTGGATTAAATCTCAATCTTAAATTAATTTTTTTTTCAAATTTAGCTAAACTGAAGCAATTAAGGGTTAAAACTGCACTAAGGTTTCTTGGGGACCCCACATAACCATTCCTCGATTGTTAAGTCCGCAAATTGGCTATATTATTCATCACGGTACTTAATCAGATACCCTCAACCTCTGTTATTTAAATGTAGTATCCCTTGTGAATGTATCATCTCTCCTACTATGGATTTAAAGGAACATATGTCTGAACTATCTCTACACCCAGAACAGATTCTTCTAATGTTTCCAATTAATGAAATCATCCTCTTCCTTCAAGACCCAACTCAGATAACAACTATTATATAAAAATCTTTCCTTGTTCCCTTTGCAAAGACATCCCTTTCTCATATAATGTTCTCTTAGATCTAAATAACATTCTTATTATCATTAAATTATTTACTAATATTCTTTGGTCTCCCACCTAGGCTATGAGGTGTCTGAGGACAACTGTGTCACTTTTTTTCATCTATCACAATATCGTACACATTGTAGTTGCTTGATAAATGTTTGTTGAATACTTACTTTGTCTCTCACCCATAGCCAAGAAATCTGCTGCTCTTCTAAGATGTTAACTTCATGGATTTGGATATACAACAGATCCAACTGTGCTCCCTAAAACATTAATATTAATACTGATCAGTGACACCCATATAGCACTTTAAGATTTACAAAAATACTTTACATCCTGTAATCGTACCTCTGTGAGGTAATAAATTTTATCCCCTTTTTGCAGATAAGAAAACAGGCTCATAAAGGTTAAATGCCATGCCCATGGTCACACAAGTATGAGAGGCAGGATCTGAGGTCAGGCCTAACTCCTGGTACAGGACTCTTATCCATTTAACCATGCTTCCTCTCTGGATACTTTTAAGTGCAGCAAACAAATGACCTAATATAATAATCCTAGTCTATAATAACAATGGTGGTAGTGGTGATGATGATAGCTAGTACTTATATAGCAATTTAGAGTTTACAAAGCACTTCAGATATCTCATCTGATCATCCAAACAACTCTATAAAGTAGATGTTATTATTATCCCCATTTATGGATGAAGAAACAAAGGCTTCAGGGCCTTAAGTTACCTGAGGTAAGTATCAGGCAAGATTTGAACTCAAGTCTTCCTGCTCCCAGCAACTAAATGGCACAGTGGATAGAGTATCAGGCCTGGAGTCAGGAAGATTCATCTTTCTGAGTTCAAAACTGGCCTCAGATACTTACTAGCTGTGTTACCCTAGACAAGTCCCTTAATTCTGTTTGCCTCAGTCTCCTCATCTGTAAAGTGATATGGAGAAGGAAATGTCAAACCACTCCAGTTTCTTTGCCAAGAAAACCCCAAATAGGGTCATGTACAGTTGAACATGACTAAAAAACTGACTCAACAACTTCCTGTCTCCAAGTCCAACACTCAGCACACTATGCTGGTGTATAGCAAGGCAGCTAAATGGGGCAGTAGAGAGAACATGGACACAGAGTTTAAAAAATTCAGAAGTTCCAATTCAGCCTCAGCCTGAGTGGCCTTAGGCAATCAAAACCTCTTGGTGCCTCAGGGTACTCATTTGGGAATGATAAGAGCTCCTTCTTCCCTAGGATCTTGAGAAGATTAAATGAGATGTTTGTAAAGTGCTTGGTGAACCTTAAATCTCTATCAAGCTTATCACTATCATTTCTTATCATTATCATTATTATACCATCTATCTCTAGCACCAATGTTCTCAAAACATTACATGAGAGAGCAGCAAATTTAAGCTACAGCATAGTTGTAGAATTATAAACAGCACATTTATTTAATTGAGTTACTATGTGTATCACACAGGAAATGCCAATTTTTTAAGAATTATGATACTATAAAGTGCACTTAGTAAAATTATACTGAATAGTTGTAGGAAAGACATTAGAACAGATCATATGCAAAAAAAAAAAATCACAGAGCTGAAAGGTATAAGAGAAGTCATTCAGTCCAACCTATATCTTAATAAGAAACCCCTTACCAGTATCCCCATCAGGTTGCCAAGAAGACTTCACTTGAAGATATCTAGTGAGGAAAGACTCACTGTTCGTCAAGGCAACCCATTTTCTTTGGGACATTTCTAGTTTTAGGAATATTTTCCTTACCTGGACCCTAAATCTGTCTCTTCTACCGATTTCCACTGCTTCAGCCCACTAGGGTCAAATAGGATATGTCTAATCATTCTTCCAAATGACAGGTCTTTAAGCGATGTGTACATTAAACTCTTGCTTATTTAAATATTCTCAGTACCTTAAATTAACCTTAATAGGTCATGGCCTCAGAGACATCAACCTAATGACTTCGCTTTGAATACTTTCCAGGTGGTCAGTATGCTTTTAAAATGAATTGAAAGCTATCTTAACACACCATTCTAGAAAGTGTACTTTCTAAAGAGCAGATTGGGACAATCACTTCCTCTGCATGTTGTTTTTTAATTACACCTTTCTAAATGCAACCTGAGATGGCATTAGCTATTTTTGGCTGCTATATCATTGACTCACCTGGCATTTAAAGTCCATTAAAATGATCAGATATTTCCCATACAAATTGATGACGAGTCACATCTTCCCCATTTTGCATTTATGATGCTATATTTTCCGTATCCTTTAATAATATTTCATCTTGATTCAACCCATTGTAGTAGGTCAAGAGTTCTTAACTTTTTAGTATTGTGGACTCCACTGGCAGGCAAGCTAAAACCTAGAAATTCCTTCTCAGAATAATGTTTCTAAATATATAAAATTTAAAAGGAATTCAAATAAACTGAAAGTTATCAATGCTTTTGAGTTAATGGACTCTATGTTAAGAACCTTTGTTCTAGACCATAGACAACTTTTTGGAACCTAATTTTGTCATTAAATATTTTTGCCACTTGTTTCATCTGCAAAACTCAATAGTCTTCATAGGCAGGTGTGTTAACCAAAAGTAAGGGCGGCTTTGCTTCCAGTTGTAGAATGGTGATCATGTCTTTTTAGATGAGAAAAGTGAACTGAACCACAACTATTGCATTGTCTTTGAGTACTTACGAGAAGCATTTGATTTTAACAACTGCACAGATATGGGGAAAACCTCATGGATGGTTCATCCAGAGAAATTTTATAAACATCATTTACTTATTGCACAAGGAAAAGATGGCAAAATTTAGAGAGAAATGTCAAAGGCACTTACTGTAACTAATAACATTAAACACAGCAAAATTCTTGCTCCATTACTGCTTGTTATTTACTTTTCGACAATGCTTCCTAGTGCCTTCAGAGATTCTGATTTAGGCATAGCATTGAGTTCATCTGGTGAGTATGTTCAATCTGTAAAACACTGACAGCAAGCAAAATGCTGATAGCAATTATTCAAAAACCTTTAGATGCCAATGCCTTCATACTAGTGGTTAATAATTAGAAGAAAGCTCACTTCTAAGATTCATTTGCTAAGGCTCCCTTTCTCCTTAGTCTGATAGTGCCAAAAAGACAAGTCTTTCTCTAGCACTAACCAGTAAATATGTTAAATATGTATCCATAAGCTAAATGGTTTGCTATTGAAAATCACAACTAACTTTGATATCTTAATTATATTATTTCTCAAGAAACTATCCATCTGGAGGAAAAAAAAACACCTACTTTCTTAGCAAAATCATTCCTTTTGGACTGTTTGCAAAGCATTTGAGAAAGTATGGCAAAGTTAAGATCAGTAGCAAGATTAACACTATGGTGTTGCAATCACTCCTCATTATTAAAGGCTATTAAGGGCTTCTTTTTATGTATTTTTTGGAGGGGGGAAGACAAGGCAATTGGGGTTAAGTGACTTGCCCAAGGTCACACAGCTAGTGTGTCAAGTGTCTGAGGCTGAATTTGAACTAAGGTTCTCCTGACTCCAGGGCCAGTGCTCTATTCACTGTGCCACCTAGCCGCCCCCTATTAAGGGCTTCTTAATTCACCATTAGAATGTAAGCTCATGGGGCAGGGTGTATCTCACTTTTGCATTTGTATTCCCAAGTTGCATTCTAAGTTATTCATTAATTAACAAACATTTGTGCATATACTATGGTCCAGGCCTCATGCTAGGTGCTAAAGATCTGAAACAAATAGCCCCTGCCCTCAAAGAGCTTACATTCTTTTGGGTAAGAAAACATGGACATACAATTACATAAAAATACATATGAAATAAATACAATGGAAATTTGTCATCTGTTAGTTTCTAAAAGAGAGAAAGCTTTTAGTCATCAGATCCTATCTTTCTGGGTAGGTGTTAAAGTTTAGCAAACTACAGTAATGTATTGCACAGTTTCAAACATTTCTTTAAATAATGTGCACTGGTCATTATATATAGGATCCTGAAGAATGATAGGGCTGTAATTTCAGGTGGCAATGACTAAGGTGTGCATTGCTACCATTTTGAAAACAAATGGGCATGATTCAGCCATTTGTCTGACACACCTTGTGGATGTCATCTCTGGTCCTGAGCCCTAGCCCTCCTAACTGATGAGGGCTCTCCAGACCCACTCTACCAGCTACTCTCTAGCCATTGTCATGCTACACCTCCCTCCACTGACGTTCCACCCTCTCTCCTTTCTAAACAATTGTGTTATCATTCTATCTCACTTCTCTAAAGCTTTTGATACAAACTCCCAACCAATCTCTCCTTCATTTACTGCCATGACATTTCTCTTTCTTGGTTCTTCAACCTTTCTGATTAGTCTTCGAATCATCAGCCATCTTCTATCCCCTAATCATGGTGACCCCCAAGATTCTATTTTGAGCCCTATTCTATGTTCTCATTCTCTCTTCCTCTCTCCCCCGTCTGTCTCTTTCTCTCTTTGCTGGGGTCAAGTGACTTGCCCAGGGTCACACAGCTAGTAAAGTGTCAGGTTTCTGAGGCCAGATTTGAACTCAGGTCCTCCTGACTCCACAGCTGGTGCTCTATCTACTGTATCACCTAGCCCTTCTGTTCTTCCTCTCTTTACCTTCTCTGTCTCATTCATGTTATCAGTTGCTATGGCTGTGAGTAGTATCTCTATGCAGATTATTTGAAATATCTCGAGAGCCCTATTTCTACCTAGTACACGTCTGCCTGGATTTCACAAAAGAATCTTGAACTGCTTCCTCCAGCATGTCTTAAACTGTGGGTCTTGATCCAATGTGCAGTCGTGACAAATTTGACAACAATAAAAGACTTCCAAACATGAAACAACCAAAACTTAATTAAAAATCAAACGTAATGAATCCAAGGTGTTTCTGGCAACACTTGCCCAGGCTGCATCATGCAACTTCACTTCAGCCTTAATTCTGAATGCAATGCACGTAAACTTTGCGCTGTGCACACCCCTCAGGCCACGCAACACCAAGGAAAACTAACCCAACGCAACACCAACAAAACTCAAAAAGGGGTCGAAAGGAGAATAAATTTAAGAAGCTCTGAAACCCACTCCTTCCTCTGAGTCCTTCCTATTTCTGTTGAAGGCACCACCATTATTCTCATCCAGATTAGAAATCTTGACTTGTCCCTCTTCTTTACCCTCTCTTACCCCCTGGTCACCACATAAGCAATTAGTTGCCAAGTCTGGTCAATTCTACTTTGACATTTCTCACTTCTATCATCTTCTTTCTATGACTATGGCCCATTATCTCTCATTTGGACTAATATTATACTCTCTTACTTGGCCTCTACTTCCAGTTTCTCCACTATCCAATTCATCTTTCCACAGCTGACAAATTATTAGTCATAAAGCATAGATCTGCCCATGTCACTTCCTTATTAAAAAATCTATAGCCTTTAGAATAAAACTACTAAATCCTCAGCCTGCCATATCAATCCAACCCAATTTACCAGCCTTATTCCTTGCTATAGCCCTTTGGGCCCCTGGGTGACACAAGAGACAGAAGGCCTGGAGTTAGGAAGCCCAGAGTTCAAATCCATCTCAATATATATTAGCTGTGTATTCTGGGCAAGTGACTTAATCTCTGTCTGCCTCAGGTTCCTAAACTATAAAATGGGAGTAACAATAGCACCTACCTCCCAGGGTTATTGTGAGGACCAAGTTGGATTATATTTGCAAAGCACTTTAGCTCAGTGCCTAGCATGTAGTAGGTATTTAATAAATGCTCATGTCCCTCTTCCTCACTCTCTTTGTGTACTCTCTGTCGTAGAGAAACTGTCTTGTTAACTATTTCTCAAATACAACATTCAATGTCCTGTCTCTATGCCTCTCTGAACAAGATTTTGCCTTCACTCCACCAGTTCCTTCAAATCTTCAACTCTTAGAATTCTGGGCTTCCTCCAAAGCATCAGTCCGTAAAGTGTGGCTCAATTAGACCATTAGACCCTTTTATGGTATCTGTGAGGTCAAAGCTATTTTCAAAATAATACTAAGACATTTCAATTTCTAATGCAGTAAATAAAATAGATGGTCTTTGGGGTCCTCAAGTATTTTTAAGAATATAAAGAGAACCTGAGATCAAAAAGTATAAGAATTGCTACTCTAGAGTAGTACTTTTTAAACTGTGGGCCAAGACCCCATATAGGGTCAGGTCATCAAAAATTCGGCAACAGCTAAAAGTTTCTGAACATGCAACAATAAAAAAATTAATTAAAAATCAGACTATGATGAATTTAAGGTGTTTCTGGAAAGAAATGTTCAAGTTACTGAACAACTGCGTTCATTTCACATGCCAGCAAGACTATGCTTAAGATTCTTTGCAAGCTAGGCTTCAGCAATATGTGCATCCAGAATTACCAGAGGAGCAGGCTGGATTTCAAGGAGGCAGAGTAACTAGAGACCAAATTGCCAACATTCACTGGATTATGGAGAAAGCAAGGGAGCTCCAGAAAAACATACTTCTGCTTCATTGACTATACTAAATCCTTTGTGTAGATCGCAACAAAATGTTGCAAGTCCTGAAAGACATGAGAGTGAAAAAGCTAGCCTGAAACTTGGCATCTAAGATCTTGGCAACTGGCCCCGTCACTCCCTGGCAAATAGAGGGAGAAGAAATGGAAGCAGTGTCAAATTTTGGTCAGATGTTGACTGCAAGCAAAAATTTAAAGATGCTTCCTCCTTGGAAAGAAATTTATGGCAAATCTAGATAGCACACTGAAGAGACATCACCTTGTCAACAAAGGTCCATATAGTCAAAGCTATGGTTTTTCCAGTAGCAATGTATGGCTGTGAGAGTTGGACTATAAAGAAAGATGAGCACCACAGCATCAATGCTTTCACATTGTGGTACTGTGGAAGACTTTTGAAAGCCCTTTGGACAGTAAGGAGATCAAATCAGTCAACACTTAAAGAAATCAATTCAGGCTATTCACTGGAAGGTCAAATATTGAAGTTTAAGCTTAATTACTTTAGCCACATAATGAGAAAAGTAGGACTCATTGGAAAAGGCCCTGACATTGGGGAAAATTGAAGGCAAAAGGAAAAGGGGATGGCAGAAGTTGAGATGGAGATATAGTATCATAGAAACAATAAAGGTCAATTTGGACAGACTCTGAGAGACAACATAGGATGGAAGGGCCTAGCATGGTATGATCCATGGTATCACAAACAATCAGACATTCCTGACCAATAACAACAACAACAACAAATACCTAAGCACTGTGTTAAGTCTTGGGTTATGAAGAAAGATAAAACATAGTCCTTGTTCACAAGGGTCTTATAGGTTTTTTAGGAGGTGAAGGAAGACAAAATGCAAACAACAATGTACAAACAACTATGTACAAACAAGAAATGTACAGGAAAAGTTAAAAGTAATCTTAGAGGGAAGGCATTAAATTGGCATTAAGAGGAAATCAGGAAAAGCTTCTGGTAGGGGGTATGATGTTAATTGGGACTTGAAGGATGCCAAGGAAGACAGGAGGCAGAGATACAGTGGGTCAGGTGAACATTCCAGGCATTGGAAAGAGTGAAAATGACTTGGGAAATAGAGTGTTTTTGTAGGCCCTTAATAAATATTTATTTAATTTAATCTCATAGTGCTCCACTAGCTACATACACTTATAGGTGTCGGAACAATTATCACTTATTACACATTATGGGAGGGAAAAGGGAGCATTTTCAAAGTAGATAAATTATTTAAAATTATAGAAAAGATATGAACTCAAGAATTCCTAAATGAATTATATCTCAGGAACCTCCAATACCTGGTTCCCGGCAAGCATTTTCTTCTAAATACCACTGAATAAACTTGGAACACAACTTAAGAAATGTATGTTACTAGAAACTGTATAAAATAAGCCATTTCTAGCTTAATTATTATTATTGTTTTGTCAGATTGTTATAACATGAACATTAAATATGTGATTTAAAAGGCTAGACACATTCCTTTTTAAAAATTGTGTTGACATCTTTTGTTTTTACATGACTTTCATTTACCAATATATTCCTCCCTGCCCACATCCCCTAAGCAAGATAGACATTTCAGATAATAAATAATAAAAAAGAAAAGAAAAACAGTTAAGCAAAACTAAGCAGCACATCAGTCAAATCCAATAATATATGCAGTATGCCATACCTCTGCAAAGCAGGGAGGGAGGTACTGTCTCATATTACTACTCTGGGGAATGGTTGATTATTATAATCTACAACATTCAGTTTTGGTTTGTCATTTTTGTTGTTCTATCCACTCACATCTTAAACTCATGCTCTGCATTGCCCTTCTATGTTCCAGTGCATAACCTGGGAATTTGGGGTCTGCTTCTAGGTATGAAGTGGTAACCCCCAAGTAATCCTATGATCTTTCCCTTTCTTCATGAATATGTCAAAGAGATGGTGGGGTAAAGGCATTGCATCAGTTAAAAGAAGAAACCACTTTAGCTAGACTAGAGCTCTTTATCTTTCATCTTTCAGGTCACATCATGTAGCTTTCCAGTGAGGGGTAGAGAAGGGCTGGCCTTTCTCCACCTCCTCATCATCATGACTATGCCCAGGTAGTACAGAAGAACTCGGCTAAGTGTGTGTTGTGGTGAGGGCTCTGCCCACCCAAAAACTGTTGTGGTTTCATGATGTGTTGTGGTGCAACTATCTCAAAGAATTCAGAATCAGACCACCTCTAATCCAAGCATAGGCATTTATTGAGACTGACAGCTCTCATGAAGAGGGCTAAATTTGAAGAGGAACCAGCAACTTCAGAGAGAGCAAGATGGATTTTTATAGGGCAAAGATGTAGTTACATAACAGAAATCATGAATAATAAAAAGGCAGGAGGCCTTTGTTAAGGGATTAGGTAATGGAAGACAGGTCCCATCTATGGTTTGCTGGTTAAATATTCTGGTCATGCGCCTCTCCAGTTGACTAGTTATTGTTGTCCTGTCCAGTCAAGATAGATAGTTAGGGATTGTCGTCCTGTCTTGGGCAGGATGGATGATATGATTGGGATTGAATACAAGAACACACCTCTTCGAATATGTGGAATGGGTCTGGGGGCAGTTAGTTGCTAGATAGAGGCAGTAACTGGGACACTCTTGCTGTTTTGAAATATGAGTTCATAGACTCACATATTGTTCTAGTGAACAGTGGGGCATATGTAAGGAAGTTAGGATGTTGGGGCGGGGGAGGTATGTGGAGGGGTTTGGTAGGTACAGTGGGGCCTGCTGCCTATAATGAAGTTAGAATATTGGAGCTTAGGGCAGCTCTATTAGGACACCATCATTTGAGTTTTCTTCTGGACTCCTATCTAACATTTATGTGTGTGTGTGTGTGTGTGTGTGTGTGTGTGTGTGTGTGTGTGTGTTTTAATTAAGTAACTGAACAGCAATTTTGGGATGGAAGTGTCAGTGGATAAGCATTTATTACGCACTTACTCTATAAAGGAACTCAGGTAAGCTCTTGAAATGCAAAAAAAAAAAAAGGCAAAAACACACAGTCCCTGCTCTAAAGAATTTCACATACTAAATAGGGTTGCTGTTATTCATTAGTTTTTAGCAGTGTCTGACTTTTCATGTTTCAGACTCTTCATAATCGCATTTGGGGTTTTCTTGGCAAGGATACTGGAGTGGTTTACCATTTTATTCCAGCTCATTTTACATATGAGAAAACTGAGGCAAACGAGGTTAAGTGACTTGTCCAGGGTCACATAGCTAGTAAGTCTCAGAGGGCAGATTTGAACTTAGGAAGATGAGTCTTCCTTCCTCCAGGCCTGGCATTTTATCCACTGCACCACTTAACTGCCTCTAAAGAGGGAGAGTCTTGTAAGTAACTAGTTATAGTTATTTAAATTTATATTTAAAAGCTGTATAAGGAAATTAATCTCAGAGGGAAGGCCACCTGCAAGAGAGAGTTATAAATTAATATTGACCTAAACCTAGAAAGTAAGAGGCCTAAATTCTTTCCTACTCTTTAATGACTGAATAGGCATTTCCTCAGACAAACTGAGATGTGAGAAAGACCTTAACTTAAACAGGCCAAGGTCTCCCCCTATATCCAAAGCCATCACCAGTAGCCCTGACCTCTATCTTCTCTTTGAATTTCCATGACTGAAGGAAAGAGTGAGGCTGATGACTTTGTACAGCCCTGCCTCACTTAAATCCAATTCACTTGCAAGTCAAGATATCACCTCCTGCTGTCACTGGTCGTCTTCAAGAACAAAGGATGAACAAGAACAACAAAAAAGCAAGAAGGCAGAGCTAAGGAAGAAAAGCATTTCAGGAATGGGGCACAGCCAATGAAAAGGCAGCGCTGTTATGAGGAGCAGCAAACAGGCCCATGTAGCTGGATTGTAAGGTTCATGGTTCCCTTCCCAATCTCAAGCCCTAAATTAATCTAAAGTACACTCCATTCTACTCGGAGTCTCTTTCTCCATTTTCCTCTTGCCCTTCACATTTTGCCAAACCCCAAGCCTGGATTAATTCTGCCATCTGCATCCTTCACACACTGCTGAGGAGAGCTAAAGTAAACTGGGTACACTGAAGATGTATTATCTAATCTCAGTAGGATTCTCATAGCAGCAATACAATTCTGCAATCTAATTGATTTTTTTTATCCCACTCACCACAGAGACTGTTCCAAATCATTTCAGCTTTCCTCAAACCTCCCACATCATCCCTTTCTCCTACCCGTTCAGGTAAGGACATTGCCTCATATTTTACCAAGAAAATTGAGGTCATTCACCAATAGCCCCTTCTTTCTTCTTATCGCATTATTGACTGAACATAGCCTTCTATTAATTTTTCCTCTACTCCAATTTCTGATGAAGAATTGGACCTTCTCCTTGCCAGCCCCTTTATAAGTAAGAGTCTCTTACCATATTCTCCAGTATGTATTCCCTAATACATTTACACCCATTTTCTCCATAATCTTCTAGTAGAGAGAAAACCTTCCTAATTACTAGTTTGCTTCTTACCACCTAGAAATATACTCATGCCTTCCTCTCAACCTAAAACAAACAAAACTAACAAACCCTTGCTAGGCCCCATACCTGTTAGCTGGCATCCTAGAGCTCTCCTTCCTTTCTCAGCCAAATACCTAGAGAAAGTTCCCTGCATACCTTTCCTTCATTCCTTCTTCTCTCATTATTTTCCATACATTCTGTAATCAAGCTTCTGACCCCATCACTCAACAGAAATCGCTCTCTCCAGAACTGGAAATCTCTTGATTGCCTCATTTAATGGCCTCTTCTCAATCTGTTTTTTCTCACTCTCTGCAGGACATTCACTATTGACCATCCTAGTCTCCCAAACATACTCTCTTCCAGGTTTTCATGATACTACTTTCTCTTAGTTTTCCAACAAGTCTGTCAGCCCCCAGCAAGTTTCCTTTGCTTTGTGGAAATATATTAAAGACATTCTTTGTAGTTCAATTTAAAATAGTACATATTTTCTCTAGTTTAAAATACTTTCCAGACTTTACCCTTTAAGAAGATGTTGTAAAAGTTTAAGAACAAAGACCTCGGATGAGGGACTAATTATGGAAACCAAATTTAGAACAAAGAGCATCTCTATCTAATTAAGTGTACCTCTTTCCTACTCTCTGAAGTGACTGGTCTATGAGCATCCTCTTCCCCATTCAGAAAAGCTTAAGGTATTAAATCCTTCTGATTACTCTAGAGGACACTTGAAGGGAGTGGTCAAGAGAGCAATTTAAAAAGTTATTGAGTATTGCCCTATTTTATATAGTGAAATGTTAACATCAAAGTATTTTTAAGAGTACTATGGCCTTTCTCTTATTCAATATTCATGTAAATGTTACCTCAAGTTGTCTTGGAGTAGAGATATATATTTGATGGCATGCCAGTCTGGACATTTTGAAGACAGAAATGTTTCAATTTATAATATAAAATTAATAAAATTATTTCTGCTTAAAATGAAGAGTACAGTATTAAATTTTTTTCAACATCTGGAACATTCATGCCCTTAGTGAGTGGATCCCAAGTCTTTCTCTGTCCTGGACCCTCTTCTCTCTACATACTCTCTCATTTGACATCAGCTCCCATGAGTTTAATTATCACCTTTACATACCTGACTGCCAAATATATACATCTAGCCCTAGTCAGTCTCCTAAGTTCTACCTTCACATCATCCACCACATATTATCCATATCAAAATTGTATTTCCTGTAAGAATTTCCAACTCAGCATGTTCAAAACAGGAATCATTAGGTTTTTTCCCTTTAAAACCAAACTCTTCCACATTTCCCTATTTCTATTGAGGGTACCACCATCCTTCAAGTCATCAAAGTTTACACACATGGTATTCCCTTTGACTCCTCATTCTCACTCATCTCACATCCCAACAGTTGCCAAATCTTATATCTATTTCCACAATATCTTTCACATTTTCCCCCTCACACACCTATCACTTTATTCATGTAGATTTTTCCAACAGTTTCTTAATTGGCCTCTCTATCTCAGGTCTCTTCCAACTTCTGTCCATACTACACACTGCTGCCAAATTAATTTTCCTTAAAAATAGATCGGACTCTCTACCCAATTAACCCTAATGGTTTTCTATTATCTCTAGAATAATATATAAACTCTTCTGTGTAGCTTTAAAAGCTGTACTCAATCTAGCCCAATCGCTATTTCTAGCCTCGATAGACATTATTCACGCTCCTTTACTCTGTGATCCAACTAAACTGGCCTTTTCTCTGTTCTTCAAACATGACACTACATCTCTGTGCCTTTACAATAATTATCCTGCTTCCCCCTCCTCCTGCTTGAGGAAAGCAGGGCAGGACATGGTCATGACTTGACAGCTAAGTGGATGGTGGATTGAAGTCGGGAGAGAGTAAAAGCAAGGAAACCAACTAGCAGGCTATTTAGTCTAGGCATGAAGTGAAAAGGTGAGACCAGGATGGTGTCAGTATCAGAGGAGGTCTGACCAGGGAGGACAGGGATATAGGAGAGAGATGCTGTGAATGAAGAAACAATTAGATTTGACAAATGACTGGAATGTAGGGTTACGGTGAAAGGAAGGAGTTTAGGATGACACCTAGATAATGAACCTGGGTGACTAGGACAATGGAATTGCCCTCAATAGTAATGGGAAATATATGCAGAAGTGAGCATGGGGGATTTGAGGGAGAATAATGAATTCAGTTTTAGGCATGCCAAGTTTAAGATGTCTACAAGTCATCCAGCTTGAGACATCCAATAAGCAAGTGAAGATGTGAGTCTGGAAGACAGGAGAAAGGTTGGGAGTGGAAAATTAATCTGAAAGTCATCCAGAGAGAGAGAGACAATAATTGAATTCATGGTTTCTGATGAGACCACCAAGCAAAACAGTAGAGAGGGGAAAGGGAAGACAGTGCAGTATGGAGTCTTGAAGGACACTATTGGGTCTATAACTATGGTTAGTGTGCATGACCTAGATAAAAATCCAGGAAAGGAGAATGAAGAGTGGCTAGATAGGTAAGAGAACTAGGGTAGTAGTATCATAAAAACCTAAAGAGAAGAAAGTTGTCAAGGTGAAGAGAGTGACTGGCCATGAAGCCATTCAGTGCCTTCTAGTGGAACGCTCCTATTAAAAAGATGGGTCTTATTTCTCAAAGAATTTTAGGGTCACTAAAGGAACTCTGAAATTTCCTGAAGTCAATTTAACCTACTCTCCTTTTTTTCTGTAAGTCTTGGACAAAATCATTGTCCAACTATAATATCTTTTCCAGTTTTATAAACTGCCAGAAAAATTCTATAAGTTTTCTATCTAACTTCATGCCATAGTTTGGATAATAGACATTCTTCATCCCCTTGGTTCTTCCAAGTGAAATTCCCCAGGCATCTGTGCTTGGCCCTTCCCTGTTCAACATTTTTAGCAATGACATAGTTAAAACCACTGATGGTAGGCTCAGTAAAACTGCAGATGACAAAAGCTGGGAAAATTTGCTGACACAATGGAGGACTGAGTCAGGGCCCAAAGAGATCTTGACAAGCCAGAATTAGACTGAATTTAATCAAAGGAGGTTATATATAAATACTGTAAAGTCTTACACTTGAGTTCCAAAAGTTAACCATCACAAACAAAAGATATGGGAGGTATGTTTCAGTTATTCTAAAAAAGATCTGGGTTTTAGTGCACTGAAACCTCAATAAACATGAGTAATGGGATGTGGCAGTCAAAAAGTTCATATGAACTTGACCTACATTAAGAGGATATCTTCTATGAGTAAGATGGTGATAGTACTATACTATAACTCGCACAGACTACATCTGGAGCACAGTAATGACTTTAAGATACAACGTTCAGAAGGAACATTGACAAGTTAGAAAGCATCCAGAGGAAGACAACCAGAATGGTAAAGGGATATTAGTTCATGATAGATGAAGATTTGGTTGAAGGAATAAATAGTGTTCAGCATGGAAAAAAGATGATTTAAGAAGAATGTGACAATTATGTTTAAGCATTAGAAGGTCTGTCACATAAGATGAATTACATTTGTTCTATTTAGCCCTAGAAGGCAGAACCATGGTAACTGACACAAGGTGCAAAGAGGAAAATTTAGGCTTTTCGTGTCAGGAAATACTGTAACAATTATAGGCATTCAAAAAAGGAATGAGCTGCTTTCAGAGTTGGCAGATTCTCCCTCAATTAAAAATCTTCAAGCAGAAACTGCACAACTTGTTAGGGATTCCTTTCAGATATGACTTGGACCCAAAAGATGATAACATTCCTTATATCACTAAAATTCTATTATTGTGTGACATATGTAGATGGTTAGGTCAAGCTCTCTTGAATGACTCTGGATCTCTTCAAGACTTTGCAATGTTCTAGGGTTTGGTGCAACCAGCATGATGTTTTGAACATACATGAACATCTGGAAGACCTCACCATGGACAGGGAATCTCTTTCCAGGAGGGACTCTACTCTATATCTATGACAGGCAGTATCAAATACTTTTGTGATCTCCCTGTTTTATGCTTACAAGGTTTATTTCTATTGTCCTATCTTTCAAGGAATCTTATGATGTATTTATGTCACGTAAAATTGTTGAAAGATAGCCTTAAGGAATTTTGCACTCCAAAATCATATGCTTTCTTTATGAATAATCAATGTACATGAAACCTAGAGAAAAAGATGTATGTTATTTTCATCTTTTGCTTCATTATGCAATGGTAAATATGTGCTCTAATGTAGAATATTACTTTAAAAAAACCTGGCTATTATTCACTTCTAGTTTAAATGATATTGTGAAAAGTCATTGAGGAGCTCAGTCCTCCCTTATATATTCCAGGAAACATCTTAAAAGAACAACAGGTTGACAAATAATCAACAAACTTAAATATAAACAACAGCAAATTTCTTCATCCAAGGGGATGCTTTAAGGCAAGATTTTATAACTTTTTTATATCATGGACACCACAGGAAGTCTGGTAAAGACTATGGAACGAGTCTCAGAAAAATTATTTAAATATATAAAATAGAATATATGTGATCCAGTTATGTTGAATTACAGTTATCAACATACATTTTTTAAAAAGTAATGGACCGAAACTATGTAAAAGGGGACTCTGAACATCTTCTGGAGTCCCAGCACCCACAGAACAACACAAAGAAGCTAACCTCCCGCTGAGGACAGCCCAGCAGCCCTGCAGGAAGGACCAGTGCAGCACTCTGGGAGCCAGCAACGCACAGCACGCAAAGCACAGGGAGCCGAGACAAGCCAAGCAGAACCCAGGTCCCTGTGCGCCAAGGTTTTAGCCCCAGGGCAGCAGGGCCAGCAGCTGGCTAGAGAGACCCCAGAACACCAGCAGCTCTGGCGATTCCAGAATTATCAACATAGACATGCCTAGGACAAAGTAAGAGGTTAGTGTCCTATGGACTTTGGGACCAGTATTTGGGGAATGCGTCTGCTCCCTCCCCTGGGGGCTAGAAGCCGCTGAGGACAAACGCCATTTTGTAGTTTTCAGAGGCAGCTCCCTCTCCCAGCCTACAAATCGTGGGGAAATCCAGTGATCAGTCTTGGGGGGTAATCGCTCTTGCTTTAACCTCCCTGGATCTGGATTGTGATCTAGGGTGGAAGTCGTGGGTGGGTTTACAGCTTGCCAGAAACGGAAGTTGCCCCCCACACGTTTGGGACGAAAATTCCTCTATCTGGCCTTAAAGCCATAGTGTGGCAACAAGCCAAAAAGTCAAGTAATCAAGTGGCAACATGCCAAGGCAAAGGAAACAGAAAAATGCAACCCTAGACTCCTATTTTGGGGGCATAGAGCAGGAAAAGGACTGTGAGGTCAGAAGTCCTGCTCGAAAAGCCCCAGGGGAAAACATGAGCAGGTTGCAGGCCATAGAAGGCATTAAGAAGGACTTTAAAAATCAAATAAGAGAAGTGGAGGAAAAATTGGAAAGGAAAATGAGAAGGATGCAGGAAAAGTATGAAATGAGGGTCAACAGCCTGACAGAGGAAAACAACACCTTAAAAAATAGACTAACTCGGGGCGGAGCCAAGATGGCGGAGTAGAAACAGCTCATCCAAGCCTCTCTGCCCCCAGATTCTCCACAAACTATGTAAAAAAGGACTCTGAAAATCTTCTGGAGTCCCAGCACCCACAGAACGACACAGAGAAGCTAACCTCCCGCTGAGGAAAGCCCAGCACCCTGCAGGAAGGACCAGCGCAGTGGTCTGGGAGCCGGCAGAGCGCAGGAGCCAAGCCGAGCCCAGGTCCACGTGAGCCGAGGTTTTAGCCCCAGGGCGGCAGGGCCAGCAGCCGGCTGGAGGAACCCCAGAACACCAGGAACTGTGGAGACGCCAGAATTATCAACATAGATTTGCCTAGGACAAAGTAAGAGGTTAGTGTCCTATGGACTTTGGGACCTGTATTTGGGGAATGCGTCAGCTCCCTCCCCTGGGGGCTAGAAGCTGCTGAGGAGACACGCCACTGTGTAGTTTTCAGAGGCATTTCCGGCTCCCAGCCTACAAATCGTGGGGAGATCCAGCGATCAGTCTTGGGGGGTAATCGCTCTTGCTTTAACCTCCCTGGATCTGGATTGTGATCTAGGGTGGAAGTTGTGGGTGGGTTTACAGCTTGCCAGAAACGGAAGTTGCCCCCCACACGTTCGGGACGAAAATTCCTCTATCTGGCCTTAAAGCCATAGTGTGGCAACAAGCCCAAAAGTCAAGCAATAAAGTGGCAACATGCCAAGGCAAAGGAAACAGAAAAATGCAACCCTAGACTCCTATTTTGGGGGCATAGAGCGGGAAAAGGACTGTGAGGTCAGAAGTCCTGCTCCAAAAGCCCCAGGGGAAAACATGAGCGGGTTGCAGGCCATAGAGGACCTTAAGAAGGACTTTAAAAATCAAATAAGAGAAGTGGAGGAAAAATTGGAAAGAGAAATGAGAAGGATGCAGGAAAAGTATGAAATGAGGGTCAACAGCCTGACTGAGGAAAACAACACCTTAAAAAATAGACTAGCTCAAATGGCAAAGGAGGCCCAAAAGGGCAATGAGGAGAAGAATGCCTTAAAAAGTCGAATTTGCCAGATGGAAAAAGAATCTCAAAAGTTCACTGAGGAGATTCATTCCTTCAGAGTTAGACTGGAGCAAATGGAAGCTAATGACTTTATGAGAAATCAAGATGCTGTTAAGCAGATCCAAACAAAGAAAGATTAGAAGGCAATGTGAAATATCTCATGGGAAAAACCACTGACCTGGAAAATAGATCCAGGAGAGACAATTTAAAAATTATTGGACTACCTGAAAGCCATGATCAAGGAAAGAACCTAGAAATCACCCTTCAAGAAATTCTCAAGGAAAATTGCCCTGATGTTTTAGATCCAGAGGGCAAAATAGAGGTTGAAAGAATCCACAGATCACCTCCTGAAAAAGATCCCAAAAAGAAAACTCCCAGGAATATTATAGCCAGGTTCCAGAATCCCCAGATCAAGGAGAAAATACTACAAGCAGCCAGGAAGAAACAATTTCAATATTGTGGAAACACAATCAGAATAGCCCAGGACCTGGCAGCTTCTACACTGAGGGATCGAAGGGCATGGAATATGATATTCCAGAGGGCAAAAGAACTGGGAATGAACCCAAGGGTCACCTACCCAGCAAAACTGAGTATTTTGTTTCAGGGGAAAATATGGTCATTCAGTGGAATAGAGGACTTTCAAGCATTCTTGAGGAAAAAACCAGAGTTGAATAGAAAATTTGACATCCAGACACAAGAAGTAAGAGATGCCTGAGAAGGTAATCAGGGAAAAGAAATCAAAAGGAACTCATCAAAGTTGAACTATTTACATTCCTATATGGAAAAGCAATATCTGTGACTGATGATATCTTTCTCACTATGAAAATAATGGAAGAGGGGTGTGGTCATATGAATACATATGTGAATGTGTGTGTATATGGTTACAGTTATATATGGATAGAGGGCATAGGTTGAATTTGTTGGGAAGGGAGAATACTCAAGGGATGAAATTATGAGGTGAGAGAGGAAAGTGGCAAGAGGAGATGGGGAGAGACAGGGTAGGGTAAACTATCTCATGTAGAAGAAGCAAGGGGAAGTGGTTGCAAAGGAGGGGGAGAATAAGGAAGGCTAGAAAGGCAAAACCACATTCACATTGAATTTGGTTCAGGGAGAAAATGACATACATACTAAATGGGATATCTCAACCTGCAGCAGGATAGGGGGAAGGGGGATGAGAGGAGAGATGATGGATGGGAGGGCATCCTTGGGGTGAGGGGAGGTTGGAAGAACCCACTATAGAAGAGGGACAGGATCATGTAGGGAATGGACCGGGTGGGGGGTGGGATGAGTGGGAGGGAATTATAAGCAGCCTTGTACAATATATCTACCATGATAATGTTTTGCATAGCTAGACATGTACAACATATACTGAATAACTTATATCCCAAGAAGGAATGGGTGACAAGGGAGGAAGGAAATGGATCTGAAATTCAAGGTCGTAACATTAAATGTTTCAAATATATATATAAATACTATTAAAAAAAAAAATAGACTAACTCAAATGGCAAAGGAGGCCCAATAGGGCAATGAGGAGAAGAATGCCTTAAAAAGTCGAATTTGCCAGATGGAAAAAGAATCTCAAAAGTTCACTGAGGAGATTCATTCCTTCAGAGTTAGACTGGAGCAAATGGAAGCTAGTGACTTTATGAGAAATCAAGATGCTGTTAAGCAGATCCAAAGAAATGAAAGAGTAGAAGGCAATGTGAAATATCTCATGGGAAAAACCACTGACCTGGAAAATAGATCCAGGAGAGACAATTTAAAAATTATTGGACTACCTGAAAGACATGATCAAAGAAAGAACCTAGAAATCACCCTTCAAGAAATTCTCAAGGAAAATTGCCCTGATGTTTTAGATCCAGAGGGTAAAATAGAGGTTGAAAGAATCCACTGATCACCTCCTGAAAAAGATCCCAAAAAGAAAACTCCCAGGAATATTACAGCCAGGTTCCAGAATCCCCAGATCAAGGAGAAAATACTCCAAGCAGCCAGGAAGAAACAATTTCAATATTGTGGAAACACAATCAGAATAGCACAGGACCTGGCAGCTTCTACACTGACTGAAGGGCATGGAATATGATATTCCAGAGGGCAAAAGAGCTGGGAATGAACCCAAGGGTCACCTACCCAGCAAAACTGAGTATTTTGTTTCAGGGGAAAATATGGTCATTCATTGGAATAGAGGACTTTCAAGCATTCTTGAGGAAAAACCAGAATTGAATAGAAAATTTGACATCCAGACACAAGAAGGAAGAGATGCCTGAGAAGGTAATCAGGGAAAAGAAATCAAAAGGAACTTATCAAAGTTGAACTATTTACATTCCTATATGGAAAAGCAATAACTGTGACTGATAATATCTTTCTCACTATGAAAATAATGGAAGAAGGGGTGTGGTCATATGAATACATATGTGAATGTGTGTATATGGTTACAGTTATATATGGATAGAGGGCATAAGTTGAATTTGTTGGGAAGGGAGAATACTCAAGGGATGAAATTATGAGGTGAGAGAGGAAAGTGGCAAGAGGAGATGGGGAGAGACAGGCTAGGGTAAACTATCTCATGAAGAAGAAGCAAGGGGAAGTGGTTGCAAGGGAGGGGGAGAATAGGATGGCAAAAAGGCAAAACTACATTCTCATTGAATTTGGTTCAGGGAGAGAATGACATACATACTAAATGGGATATCTCAACCTACAGCAGAATAGGGGGAAGGGGGATGAAAGGTGGAATGATGGATTGGAGGGCATCCTTGGGGGGAGCAGAGGTTAGAAGTACCCACTATAGAAGAGGGACAGGATCATGTAGGGAATGGACCAGGTGGGGGGTAGGATGAGTGGGAGGGAATTATAAGCAGCCTTGTACAATATATCTACTATGGTAATGTTTTGCATAGCTAGACATGTACAACAAATACTGAATTACTTATCTTCCCAGAGGGAATGGGTGACAAGAGAGGAAGGAAATGGATCTGAAATTCGAGGTCTTAAGATTAAATGTTTCAAATATATATAAATACTATTATTAATACTGTTTTGCTTGTAATTGGGAGATAAGATGTGCAGGCATTGGGACACAAAGATTCACCTTCCTCTAATGGAACAGTCAAAGGGGGTATGGGAGAAGGTATGGGAGAGAGCAGATTGGAGGAAGCGATATCTTGTGGGACTGCTATTCTGGGAGGGTGGGTAGGGGAAAAACAAGGGGGGAAATGATTGTAACTCAAAATCTGGCAGAAATGAATGATATAAAACAGAAGTTAATAAAGCATTCATTTAAAATATATATATATATATATATATATATATATATATATATATATATGTATATACACACACACACACACATACTGGGTAGCTAGTATCAAAAACAACTGTCTGTGGAAATAGGATGATGAGAGAGAATTTAAGAATCATTAGGCATCCTGGAAAACATGCAAAATAAATAGACAAAAGTTGGGGAAAAAAAGTAATGGACCAAAAAAATAAAAATAAATTTAAAAAGTAATGGACCCCAAGTTACAGACTCCCATTCTAGGTGGATCTAAAGTTGTATTCAAGAGAAAAGGAAGCCAGTAGCAAGCATTACCAAAAACTAGGACCAAATGGTGCCTGACTGCCAAATTTAAGAGTATGGGAAGAAATAGAACCTGGCCCTGGAACAAAATCCCAAGGCAATAAATGAGACCAGAGATATGAATAAAGAAAATAAAACACCAAACACAATGAAGAAATACTATGGGTTACTAGACACTGAAGGAGTAAACCCAAAAAAACAAAGTCACAAAAAGAGAGTCACTCTATAACTATGCAAAGCAGATTCTCAAAGGGGAAAGGTGCTACAATAACTACAATACAAAGGTACCTCAAAAAAATGAAGCAAGGTGTAAAATATAGAATCAGAGCTCCTGAGGAATAAAAACTGGAAAGGTAACAAGAACCTTAGAACAGATGCTATAAGCCTTTACCCAAATACTAGATTTCCTGAAAAACAGAATGGAGTAATCAGAACTAAATAGCTCCAGGAGACAATAAGATACATTACAACAAAATCAAAAGATGAAGAAGAAAGAAAGGAAGAAGGGAAGGAAGGAAGGAAGGAAGGAAGGAAGGAAGGAAGGAAGGAAGGAAGGAAGGAAGGAAGGAAGGAACACTGCTATCAAAAACAACTGACCTAAAAAACAGATCAAATAGAGATTATTTGAGAAGTCAGACTCCCTGAAAAATATGACCAAATATCAAACAAGAATGCCATTATTTTAAGAAATCATAAAAAGGGGCAGATAGGTGGCTCAGTGAATAGAGCACCAACCCTGGAGTCAGGAGGACTGAATTCAAATCTGAACTCAGACATTTAACACTTACTAACTGTGTGACCTCGGGCAAGTCACTTAACCCCAATTGCCCTACCTTCCCTCCTCCGAAAAGACAAAAAAAAAAATCATAAGATAAAATATCCCAGGTCTATTGGAATAAAAAGGCAAAATTAAAAAAGAAAAAATCTATTGATCACCTTTTGATAGAAAACCCATATTGAAAATAGCCTGGAATAGAGCCAAGATGGTGAAGAGGAGGCAGGGACTTACCTGAAATCTCTTCTAAACCCCTCCAGAAACCCCTCAATAATGCCCTAAATCAAATTTTGGAGTGGCAGAAAGCAAAAAAAGGACAGGGAAAAACAATTTTCCAGCCCAAGACAACCTCAAAGTTTGGCAGGTCTATTGCAGCAGAGTGGAGTGCAGAAGAGTAGAGGCCAAGCAAACTCAGACCTAGCAACCCAGGAGCAGGCCATGGGAGTGAATAAGCCAGCAGCTGCTTCTGGAGCTCTCAGTCCACAGACAGTAAGGGTGCTGAACAACTGATCAGAAGAAAGTTACAGGGGTCTCTTTGGGGTCAGGACTCTGTTGCTTTGCCTATACTCAGATCCAGTTTGCAGTCCTAGGTAGCAATCCCAGTGGAAGGAGGAGCGCTAGGACATCAGCTTTGTAGTAACAATGGAACAGGGACCATTGTCACAGTTCCAGGGCAGAAAAAAGTGTTTGTGGTCACTCATGGGTCAGGACAGTAGTAAACACACCTCTCTTTAGATAATACTACCTTGGAAAAACTGAAAACTTACAGGTGCCTAGAAGTATCACAAAAAACAGTTGCACAAAACCCCTGAACCTTGAGACAGTGTGCCTTTCACCCCAGAAGCAGAGCCCCACTTTAGCAAAAGCTAAAAGTCAAGAAATAGGTGAGGAAAATAAACAATAAACAGAAAAAAAAGTTCTGACCATAAATACTTACAATGGTAAAAAGGAAGATCAAAGTATGTGCTTAGAAGTAGATAACAAAGTCAAAATTCCCACATCCAAAGCCTCTAAGAAAAATATGAATTGGTCTAAGGCCATGGAAGAGCTCAAAAAGGATTTTTAAAATCAAGCAAGAGAGGTAGAAGAAAAAATAGGAAGACAAATTAGAGTGATACAAGAAAATCATGAAAAAAAGAATCAACAGCTTGGTAAAGAAGGCACAAAAAATAATGAAGAAAATAATTCCTTAAAAAACAGAATAGAGGAAATGGCAAAAAAGAGGTACACAAATCCAAAGAGGACATGAACTCCTTAAAAAAGCAGAACTGACCAAATGGAAAAAGAGGCACAAAAATTCACTGAAGAAAAGAACTCATTAAAAAAATGGCCAAATGGAAAAGTAGATACAAAACCTCATTACTTAAAAATTAGAATTGTGGGGTGGCTAGGTGGTGCTATGAACAGAGCACCAGGCCTGGAGTCAGTAGCACCTGAGTTCAAATCCGGCCTCAGACACTTAGCACTTAATAGCTGTGTGACCTGGAGCAAGACACTTAACCCCAATTGTCCTGACTTCTCCCCTCCAAAAAAAAAAAAAAAAGTTAGAATTGAGCAAGTGGAAAGCTAATGACTCTATGAGACATCAAGAAACAATAAAACAAATCCAAAAGAAGGGGAAATATAGAAGACAAAGTGAAATATCTTAGTAGAAAAACAACTAACCTGGAAAACAGGCCCAGGAGAGATTTCCATACCTAACTGACTGTTATGTCATGGTTACAATTAGTAACTTCATTCAAGAGAATGACAGCAATGAGACAACATACCAAAATTTGTGGCATATAGCAGCTCTTAGGGGAAGTTTTATATCCCTGAGTGCATACATGAATAAATTAGAGAAAAGGGAGGTAAATGAACTGGGTATGCAATTTAAAAAGCTAGAAAAAGAACAAATTGAAAATCCCCAATTAAATACTAAATTAGAAATACTGAAAACTAAAGCAGAGATCAATAAAATTGAAATTAAGAAAACTATTGAATTAGTAAATAAAACTAAGAGCTGGTTTTATGAAAAAAAACAACAATAAAATCAATAGACCCTTAGTCAATATGATAAAAAAAAAGAAAGAAGAAAACCAAATTATGAGTATCAAAAATGAAAAGGGTGAATCTACCATGAAGGAAGAGGAAATTAAAACAATAATTAGGAATTATTTTGTCCAGTTGTGTGCACAAAAATTTGATAATCTTAGTGAAATGGATGAATATTTACAAAAATACAAGTTGCCCAGATTAACTGAAGAAGTGAATTACCTAAATAACCCCATCTCAGAAAAAGAAATTGAACAAGCCATCAGTGAACTCCCTAAGAAAAAATCTCCAGGGCCAGATGGATTTACTACCAGATTCTATCAAACATTTAAAGAACTATTGACTCCAATAGTCTACAAAATATATGGGAAATTTAGCAAAGAAGGAGTGCTACCAAATTATTTTTATGATACAAACATGGTGCTGATACCTAAATGAAGAAGAGATAATACAGAGAAAGAAAATTATAGACCAATTTCCCTCATGGATATAGATGCAAAATTTTTAAATAAAATATTAGCAAAAAGACAACAGCAACTTATCACAAAAATAATACACTTTGATCAGGTAGGATTTATTCCAGAAATGCAAGGATGGTTTAATATTAGGAAACCATAAGTATAATTGACCTACATATCAACAATAAAACTAGCAAAAACCACACGATTATATCAATAGACGCAGAAAAAACTCTTGACAAAATACAACATCCATTCCTATTAAAAACACTAAAAAGTATAGTAATAAATGGAACCTTCCTCAAAATAATAGGTAGCATCTATTTAAAGCCATCAGCAAGTATTATATGTAATGGGGAGAAATTAGAAGCATTTCCAATAAGATCAGGGGTGAAACAAGGATGTCCACTATCACCCCTCTTATTCAATCTGGTACTAAAAATGTTAGCAGTAGCAATTAGAGAAGAAAAAGAAATCAAAGGAATCAAATTAGGCCAAGAAGAGACCAAGCTATCAGTCTTTGCAGACGAAATGATGATATACTTAGAGAATCCTAGAGAATCAAGTAAAAAACTACTTGAGACAATAAATAAATAAATACTTGAGACAATAAATAAACTTGGCAAAGTTTCAAAGTTTCAAAATTATAAAATAAACCCACATAAATCCTCAGCATTCCTGTATATCTCTAATGAAGTTCAACTGCAAGAGATAGGAAGAGAAACCCCATTTAAAGTTACTGTAGACAGTATAAAATATTAGGGGATCTACCTCCCAGAACAAACCCAAGATCTATATGAACACAACTACAAAACACTTATCACAAAAATAAAGTCAGATCTAACTAATTGGAAAGACATCAATTGCTCATGGCTGGGTCGAGCTAATATAATAAAAATGACAATTTAACCTAAATTAAATTATATATTTAGTGCCATACCAATCAATTTACCAAAAAACTACCTTATAGAGCTAGAAAAAAATAGTAACAAAATTCATTTGGAATAGCCAAAGGTCCAGAATATCAAGGGAATTAATGAAAAGAAATGCTAGGGATGGTGGACTAGCTATACCAGATTTTAATCTGTATTACAAAGAAGCAGTCCTCAAAACTACTTGGTACTGGCTGAGGAATAGAGTAGTGGATCAATGGAACAGATTGGGTACACAAGACTCAGCAGTCAATGACTATGGTAATCTACTGTTTGATAAACCCAAAGACCCCAGCTTTTGGGATAAAAACTCACTATTTGACAAAAACTGCTGGAAAAACTGGAATATAGTATGGCAGAAACTGGGCATAGACCATCATCTAACACCATATATCAAAATCAAGTCTAAATGGATATATGATCTAGGTATAAAAGGCTGATACTGTAAGCAATTGGAGAAAGCAAGGGATAGTTTACCTGTCATATTTGTGGAGAGGGGAAGACTTTATGACCAAACAAGAAATAGAGAGCATTATAAAATGCAAAATGGCTAATTTTTATTGCATGAAATTGAAAAGTTTCTGTACAAACAAAGCCAATGTAACCAGAATTAGGAGAGAAGTGGAAAATTGGGAATTTTTACAACCTATGTCACTGATAAAGGACTCATTTCTAAAATATACAGAGAATTGAGTCAAATCTATAAGAATACAAGGCATTTCCCAATTGCTAGATGGTCAAAGGATATGAACAGACAGTTTTCAGAGGAAGAAATTAAAGATATCTATAAGTCTATGAAAAAATGCTCTAAATCATGATTGAATAGAGAAATGCAAATCACAACAACTCTGAGGTACCACATCTCACCAGTCAGATTGGCTAAGACGACAAAACAGGAAAATTACAAATGCTGGAGAGGATGTGGAAAAATTGGAACACTAATGCATTGCTAGTGGAGTTGTGAACTGATCTAACCATTCTGGAGAGCAATCTGGGATTATGCCCAAAGGGCTATAAAATACCCTTTGACCCAGCAATGCCACTTCTAGGGTTGTATCCCAAAGAGATCATAGAAGTGGGAAGAAACCCATATATACAACAATATTCATAGCAGCTCTTTTAGTGGTAGCAAAGAATTAGAAATTAAGGGGGTGCCCATCAATTGAGGAATGGCTGAACAAGTTGTGGTATATGCATGTTATGGAATACTATTGTGTTGTAAGAAATGAGGAGCAGATGGACTTGCCTGGAGAGGCTTATATGAACTTATGCTGAGTGAGAAGAGTAGAGCCAGGAGAAATTTGTACACAATTACAGACACAACATATGTGTGATGACCAACTTTGATAGACTGGACTCTTCTCAGCAATCCAGGGTTATATATAAGTCAACCCCAAAAGACTCATGATGGAGAAAGATGTCTACATCCAGAGAAAGAACAGAGTTTGAACTGAGATTGAAGCAAACTACCTGCTCCTTTTCAGTTTCTTGTTTAGTTCTGTTTCTTCTTTCCCATTGTTCATTCCATCTGATACCATCCTTCTTTATAACCTGACTAATGCCTAACGTGAAAGTATTTGTAGATATTATAGTTGATTGTATGCTGCCAGGGGTGAGGGGAGGGGGAAAGGGAGAGAAAATTTGAAATTCAAAGAATTATGGAAATGAATCTCATAAACTGAAAGTAAGCAAATTAATAAAGACCAAAAAACAAAAAAAGAAAGAAAAAGAAAAGAAAAACAACAAACCTGGAAAACAGGCCCAGGAGAGATTTCCACACCTAATTGACTGTTTGTGTTATTGCTTCTTTAAATCATTTAATATAATATAATAATAATTTTAATATAACTTTAATAATTTAAATTTCTTGGACTTCCTGAAAGCCATGATAAAAAAAAGAGCCTAGACACTATCTTTCAAGAAATTATCAAGGAAGACTGCCCTCATGTTGTAGAACCAGAGGATACTACAGTAATTGAAAGAATCCATTGATCACCTCCTGAGGGAGATGCCCAAATGAAAAGTCCTAAGAATGTTAAAGTCAAATTACAGAGTTCCCAGGTAAAAGAGAAAATATTGCAAGCATCCAGAAAGAAACAATTCAAGTATGGTGGAGTCACAGTCAATATAACACAAGATTTAGCAGCTTTTACATTAAAGGATCAGAAGGCTTGGAATCTGATATTCTGAGGGCCAAAGAAGCCAGGATTACAACCAAGAATCATCTATACAGCAAAATTTAGTATAATCCTTCAAAGGGGAAAATGGACATTCAATGAAATAGAGCATTTTCAAGCATTCTCAATGAAAAGACAAGAGCTGAATAGACGATTTGACTTCCAAATACAAGACTCAAGAGAAACATAAAAAAGTAAATAGGAGAGCGCCGGCCCTGGAATCAGAAGGACCTGAGATCAGAGCCGGCCTCCGACACTTAATCCGCACAAACAAAAACCTAGCCGTGTAACCTTGGGCAAGTTACTTAACCCCAATTGCCCTAAAGGGGTGACTAGGTGGAGCAGTGAGTAAGAGCGCCGGCCTCGGAGTTTGGATGACCCGAGATCAGATCCGGCCTCAGAAAATGAGCACCCACACATAAATAATGACTAGCCGTGTAACCTTGAGCAAGTTACTTAACCCCAATTGCTTTAAAAAATAAATAAATAAATAAGTAAATAGGAAAGGGAAACCATAAGGGACTTAATAAGGTTAAACTGTTTACCTTCTTACATGATAAGATGATACTCGTAACTCATAAGAACTTTCTCATTATTAGGGCAGTTATAAGGATTATAGATAGACAGGACACAGACAGGTGTGAGTCAAATATGAAGGAATAATATCTTTAAAGAATCAAGGAGTGAAATAGGAATATACTAGGAAAAATGGAAAGGTAGAAAGGGGTAAATTATCTCACATAATAGAGGCAAGAGGGGTGGCTAGGTGGCGCAGTGAGTAGAGAGTCGGTCCTGGAGTCAGAAGGACCTGAGTTTGGATCCGGCCTCAGACACTTAATGCACACACAAACAAAAACCTAGCCGTGTGACCTTGGGCAAGTTACTTAAACCCAACTGCGCTCCAAAAAAAAAAAAAAAGCAAAAAAAAAAATAGAGGCAAGAAAGAGCTATTACAGTAGACAGGAAGAAGGTAGGAAATGCTTTAATCTTACTGTCTTCAGAATTGATTTAAAGAAGCAATAGGGGCGGCTAGGTGGCGCAGTGAATAGAGCGCCGGCCCTGGAATCAGAAGGACCTGAGTTCGGAGCCGGCCTCCGACACCTAATCTGCACAAACAAAAACCTAGCCTTGTAACCTTGGGCAAGTTACTTAACCCCAATTGCCCTAAAGGGGCGGCTAGGTGGCGCAGTGAGTAAGAGTGCCGGCCTCGGAGTTGGGATGACCCGAGATCAGATCCGGCCTCAGAAAATGAGCAACCACACATAAATAATGACTAGCCGTGTAACCTTGAGCAAGTTACTTAACCCCAATTGCTTTAAAAAAAAAAAAAGAAGCAATAACATAAAAACTCAATTAGGTATGAAAATCTATGTTACTCTACAGGAAAGTAGGAGGGGAAGGGAATAAGAGAAAGAAGTTGCTCACAGAAGGGAGGGAGGATTGGGGGAGGCAATAATCAGAAGCAAAACACTTTTGAGGAGGGACAGGGTGAAAGGAGAGAGAGAATAGAATAAACAAAGGGTAATAGAATAGTGGCAAATACAGCCAGCAGTTATAACTGTGAAAAAATTTTGAAGTAAGTTTATCTGATAAAGCCCTCATCACCCAAATATGTAGAGAAATGAGTCAAATTTATAAAAATAAGAGCCATTCCCCAATTGAGAAATGATCCAAAAATATGAAGTCAGGTTTCAGATGAAGTAAACAAAACTATCTATAGCCATATGAAAAATACTTTAGGGACGGCTAGGTGGCATAGTGAATAGAGCACCGGCCCTGGAGTCAGGAGCACCTGAGTTCAAATCCAGTCTCAGACACTTAATACAAAAAAACTAGCCATGTGACCTTGGGCAAGTCACTTAATCCAATTGCCCTACCTTCCCCTTCCCCCCTCCAAAAAAAATTCTCTAAAATCACTAGTGATTTGGAGAAATGCAAATTAAAACAACATGAGGTACTATGTCACACCTATTATATTGTCTAAGAGGAGACAAAGGTAGAATGATAGATGTTGGAGGAGATGTGGGAAAATTGAAACACTAGTGGACCATTGGTGAAGCTGTGAACTAATTCAACCATTATGTAGAGTGTTTTGGAACTATGCCCAAATATTTGTAGCAGCTCTTTTCTGTGGTAAAGAATTTGAAATTGAGGGGATGTCCGTCAATTGGGGAATGGCTAAACAATTTGCTATCTATTATTTTGATGGAATATCATTGTCATATAAGAAATGATGAGCTATTTTCCAGGTCAGTGGTTTTTCCCATGAGATATTTCACATTGCCTTCTATTCTTTCATTTGTTTGGATCTGCTTAACAGCATCTTGATTTCTCATAAAGTCATTAGCTTCCATTTGCTCCAGTCTAACTCTGAAGGAATGAATCTCCTCAGTGAGCTTTTGAGATTCTTTTTCCATCTGGCAAATTCGACTTTTTAAGGCATTCTTCTCCTCATTGCCCTTTTGGGCCTCCTTTGCCATTTGAGTTAGTCTATTTTAAGGTGTTGTTTTCCTCAGTCAGGCTGTTGACCCTCATTTCATGCTTTTCCTGCATCCTTCTCATTTCTCTTCCCAATTTTTCCTCCACTTCTCTTATTTGGTTTTTAAAGTCCTTCTTAAGGTCCTCTATGGCCTGTAACCCGCTCATATTTTCCTTTGGGGCTTTTGGAGCAGGATTTCTGACCTCACAGTTCTCCTCCTGTTCTATGCTTCAATCCTCTTTGCCCCCAAAATAGGAGTCTAATGTTGCATTTTTCTGTTTATTTTGTTTCCTTTGCCTTGGCATGTTGCCACTTAATTACTTGACTTTTGGGCTTGTTGCCACAGTAGGACTCTGCCACCAGACAGGGGAGCGAGGTTTTCACAAATCCCGGTTCTGGTAAGTTGCATACCCACCCCAGACCCGCCCCCTGCCCAGATCACAATCCAGATCCAAGCAGGTTAAAGCAAGAGCGATTACCCCCCCAAGACTGATCACTGGATCGCCCTACAGTTCGAAGGCCAGGAGCTGATGCTGCCACTGAAGCTGAAAAATGGTGAGTGTGCCATGTCTCCTCAGTTGCTTCTAGCCCCCAGGGGAGGAAGCCGATGTGTTTCCCAAATACTGGTCCCAAAGTCCATAGGGCACTAACCTCTCACTTTGAACTAGGCATATCTGTGTTGATAATTCTGGAATCGCCACAGCAGCTGGTGTTCTGGGGTCCCTCTACTCCAGCCGGCTGCTGGCCCGGCCACCCTGGGGCTAAAACCATGGCTCACGCGGTACCTGAGCTTGGCTCCCCAAGTGCTGTGCTGTGAGCTCCCAGAGCGCTGGGCTGGCCACTCCCTGCAGGGCTGCTGGGCTGTCCTCAGCAGGAGGTTAGCTTCTCTGTGTCATTCTGTGGGTGCTGGGGCTCCAGAAGTTGTTCAGAGTCCCCTTTTACATGGTTTGGAAGTGGTCTGGGAGGAGACCACCTAGGAAGTACTATTTCTACTCTGCCATCTTGGCTCCCAAGATATAATTATTTCAATTTAAAAAGATACTGACGAATAAAATGTTACTCCCCTTTGCAAGCACATTCATAATGGCAATCAGCAGTATGAGGTCAGAAAAGTAAAGGAAGGAAATAAAGGTACCATCAGCTCCCTTAACCTAGGCTTTGTACTGCCTCAGAAAAGGAGTGAAAATAACTGAAGGGAACCAAAGCCCTTGGGTCAACCAAATTCCAAAAACAGTTTCTTTTTTCCCCACCTACTGTAGAAAGAAAATTACATATTTATAAGGATTACATTATACCTTCATAAAAATGGAGCAAGTGAGAAAGCATAAAATTCTCCAAAAATGCAGAAAAGCAGAAATATTAAATATTTACATAGAAGAAAGCAACATAACTATAATACATAAAGGACATTTGAAGAAAGGATTCAAGCTCAACCGGAAACTAAATAACTTTAACCTAACGAATTGGTGGGTCAAAAAAAATCATGGAAACAACAGATAATCTCATCAAAGAAAAGGACTGATGTCCTTAAATGGGACAATATACAAATTTTTTTAGGATGTAGCCAAAACAGTCCTTAGGGGAAATTTTATAGCTCTAAATCCTTTAATTTAGAAAAAGAGATAGGGAGAGAAATATCAATGAATTTGACATGTGACCAAAATCTAGAAAAGTAAAAAAAAAAAACAAAATAATAAGACAAAGGCAAATATGAAAGACAGAAAAATAAACTTGAAAGCAGAAAAAATATTTAATAAATGAAAATAATAGATTTTTTTTAAAAACTATCATCTAATCTGATTTTTTTTAAAGGAGAGAGGGGAAAATGAATCAGAATGACTAACTCTCTCTCTAGAGTGCCTATGATAAAGCATGTTTTGCACCTACTGATACAGAGGAAGACAGACACAAGATGCAGAAACATACGTATTTTGGTCATGGCCTTATAGATTCATTTTGCTTATCTATGCTTATTAAAAGAGTTTCTTTTTCTTTCTTTTTTTTAAAATTTTACTGTTTTTAATTGGGGGTTGATTAGAAGAGTCTAAGCAATAATAATGCCCCCCCCCAAAAAAGAAAGAGGGCCACTATAACATTTGTTTATATGCTTCATAAGGATAAGTAGGACAGTTTTGAAAATACATATATAATGCATTATATACTTTTTATAAAAAAAGGAAGAGGTATGAAATGGAGATTGACAGTTTAACATAGATTCCTCTTTTTGTAATGAGTACAGGGAAATTTTTCTTTTGGTGTCTTAAGTACAAAATAATAACCATAATATTCCTAAATTCTGCACCTAAGAGCACTTTGAAATATCTTCCTGCCATTTTTGTTTTTCCACTTATCTAGTTAATTCTTCTTTAAATGTGTTAAGAAAAAGAAACTATAGTAACACATCATATCACAGCAGCCTGAGTTTTAGGTTGAGCTATAATCCAAGAAAGGTAGTCATTGGCTTCTGATACATTAAGAAGAATGTCAAAGCATACTTTCCATAAGTTTCAAGGTCTCTGTTTTCTTCTTTCATCCTGCTTAACTAGTCTCAACAGGCTTTTCTTGACCTTCAGGCCTCTGTGAGAGAGAATTCTTGCTTATTCACTACTTTGACTCAATGTTCTCTCTTAACTTCTAGCTTCCAAAGATATACTGAGCATAATCTCACTTTACCAATTTTTCCCAATCTTTCATGTGGCTCTTTTGGTTATATTTAACAATCCTGTATCCCAATTCCCCTTTGCCCATTCATTTTGCCATAATTTTTGCAGATCTGTTTAGAAAAGGTTTAAGAAGAATAAATATTCTAGTCTATGCAGTGACCACTCCTTAACATACCTCATCTCCTCCCACTGGATTGCCAGGAAGTCAGCAGCTGCTGGTGGCCAAAGCTGCTGACCCACCAAGAGAGCGATTTTGAAAAGTTCTGTTAAGTTATACAATCCTGTCCTGCTCTGTCAGTTTTCATTTTGCAATTCATGGATATACCAAGTGCATATGGGCCTTAGAACGGGGTGAGAGAAGCTCATGGTGTTTAGGCTTTAACCAAACTAAAAACACATTCTGCCCCAAGCATTTTTCCCCTTCATTTAAAAGTTAAATTGTGTATTTCAAAGATAAATTTAATCCATGTGTCTCATTTTTCCTCAATCTATCAGCATGTTGTTCTGAACAAACTCGCCTTCATCTTAAGAAATTGCATAACTTTTTATTATGGACCTGAATTTTTGTTGTAGTTGTTTGAACACACAGCAAAGATCAACCTCTGGAAGACCCAAATCTGCTTCAAAACTTAAATCTCATGTGGCAAGAGAATATTAAAATCTGGTAAAGTTGAACCTATTTCCTTCTGAAGTCCAGGCTCTCAATGTTCATCATTATACTCCTCCTCTTCCTCCTTGTCCTCCTCTTCAAGTACTAATGGCTCCCACATGTGCCAGGTGCTGTCAGGAACTAAATACAAATTGGCTTCCTATTGCTTCTAGAATCACACATAAACTGTTCTAAGTTTTAAAATCATCCACAACCTGGCTTTAATTTGTCTTTATGGCTTTGTTGTCATTTCCTCTCCTGTACTTTGCTGTTCAGCACAACTGGCCTTCTTTCTGTCCCTTATAAGTGATACTTCATCACCCATCTCAGGGCCTTTGCATGCATTGACTCCATTCTTGGAAGGCCTCTTTTATTTCTACCTCATAGTATGCTTCCACTTGTCTACACACAGCTCAAGGACTACCTTCTACATTTGTTCTTTCCTCTTGGGAAATGGACAGAATGCTAGATCTGAAGTCAAGAGGACCTGAGTTCAAATCTAAATTCAGATGCTTAATATTGATGTGACCTTGGGCAAGTCACTTAACTTCTATTTGCATCAGTTTCCTCAATTCTAAAGTAGGAATAATAATAGTACCTATCTCCTAGGATTATTGTGAGGACCAAAGGAGATATTTGTAAAGTGTTCAGCACAGTGTCCAGCACATAATAGGCACCCAATAAATGTTTGCTCCCTTATCTTTTCCCCCTTCCCTTCATGTGTCACCTTGTGACCTTACATTTAACTACTTGGCATTTATTTGTTTTTATTTTATCTTCATTTATTCAATACATATATAATATAGATTGCATAATATTAACATGCAAAATATGCATGTTATATGGATATCATATATATTACATTATATATAGATATTATATATACATATATATGTAGATATGTTGAATTCCCCCAATAGGATTATACTCCTTAAATTGAAATTGTTTCTTTTTATTTATATTTCCATTGCCTAGCACAACGCCTAGCATGTATTTGTTGTTTTTCAGTCATTTTCAGTTGTGCCCAACTCTTTGTTACTCCATTTGGGGTATTCTTGTCAAAAACACCTGAGCGGTTTGCCATTTCCTTCTCTAGTTCATTTTACTGATGAGGAAACTGAGGCAAAGAGGGTTAAATGACCTGCCTAGGGAACCAGTAAGTGTATGAGCCCAGATTTGACTAAGGAAGCTAAGTCTTCCTGACTCCAGGCCCCTCCCTCTACCACTGTGCCACCCAGCTGCCCTAGCATATAGGTACTTAATATTAAATACTTATTGATTGATTAAAATTCTAAGCCATAATCCATACACACATACATATAGGAAAACCATAGCTGAGTAACACCCTAAATTTACAAGAATACAATTCTAAATATCCATAAAAATTTTTTTAAAGCAATCATTTTCCAAACATGTTTGGTATTCATGTAGACAAAATAACCAAATAACTGACAAAATTTTTTTTGGCATTCATTGAAATGAATATGAAAAGCCAAGAAACAAAATCATGGCAAGAATATAATCCAAGAACCACTTATAGTTCTTTAGTCTGTCATTATGGCCATCCATAATCTTGGCCCAGCCTATCTTCCAGTCTTATTTTACCTTTACTCATTTTATATTCCCTCCAAACTAGACAATTACATGTTCCTTGATCCTGACCCAACATCTCCTTCTTCCTTGACTTTACATAGCTCATCACCTCCTCATCTCCATCTATTAAATAATTCTTTTCCTCCTTCAGCATTTGGCTTAGATAATACCTCCTCCCTGAAGCCTTCCCTGATCTTTTCCAACTCAAAATACCATCTTGATCCCCATATTTTCCTAGAGGATTCTTCATCTCTCTCTTTTGTCCCTTTCATATTCATCTTAGATACTTCTCTGTGTTCCACTTAGACTGCAAATTCCTCAAGAGCCAGGAACACCTCATTTTCCATCTGCGTTTCCTTTGTGTCTTGCACAGATAAGCTTCTTAACAAATATTTCTTGATTTGAACTCATACCTTGCATGAATTACATATTTGAATTAAGAGAGTGTGGAGAAAAAGGCAGAATATTACAGGAGGTTTAAGATTGCTATTGAAAAACCAAGTAGGGTAACCAACCATACAGGCCCTGTTAGACGCAGATTAGATGATGAATGGGGTGGGGGGAAGCTTTGAATAATAATAATAACAGACTTATGGTAATTCTAAGTCTTCAAAATGTTTTACATGAATCATCTCACTTGAGCTCTACACCAGTCACATGAGGCAAGTCCTACAGATATTAGCATCCTCATTTTACAGATGGTGAAACTGAGGCTTAAAGAGGGTAAGTGATCTGTCCGGGATTATATCATTAGTAATTGAGAGAGACAAGGTTTGAACTTGGATCTTCCATACTTGAAATTCTGCATTCTCAGGGGCAGTTGGTGGTGCAGTGAATAGAGCACTTGCCCTAGAGTCAGGAGGACCTGAGCTCAAATCTGTCCTCAGACACTTAGCACAAAAACTAGCTGTGTGACCTTGGGCAAGTCACTTAACCCCAATTGCCCCTCCAAAAAGCAAAAAAAAAAAAGAAATTCTGCATTCTACCTGGAGGCCATGGAGAACACCTATGAGTGCTTTAGGCTTTGACAGTTCCAACAAAGAGGGAAAAGTGGATATCAAAAATAAAATAGGAACAACTAGGTGGCACAGTGAATAGAGCACCAGCTCTGAAGTCAGGAGGATCTGAATTCAAATCCAGTCTCAGACACTTAATACTTACTAGCCATGTGACGTTGCGCAAGTCACTTACCCCAATTGCTCTCCAAAAAAGAAAAAAAAAGAAAAAAACAAAGAAAATAGGCAGTAAAAAGTAGAAAGCTTTGGTAACAAACTAGTTATGAAGAACAAAGAAAGCAAGAGTAAATTACATTTTATTTTGAAATTTAACTATATTTTCCCAAATATTTTACCCCCAAAAAAGATACTTGTCATTTGCTGAGAGGCAACAAAGTGGCTTCTCTAGATATATAGTTTAATCACAAAAATGAACATTTTTCCATGTGCTCCCTGTATAAAAGGAAAATACATATACATTGCTAATGAGAATCAGATAATGGGAGTAAATATATCAATCAATCAATCGGCATTTATTAAATGCCAGTCACTGAATAAGGGTCTGGGATACAAAGATAATTCCTGCTCTCTGCAAATTTACTTTCTAATTAGGAGAGATAACATCTACATATACATATCAATATGAAAGAAATGCAATATAAATACAAAACACTTAAATACACACATAAATATACACATATACATATATGTCATACATATATGTGTATAATATTGTGTATATAGGTGAATATATGTATATATAGTATCCATATTCCCTATATACTATGCCTATATCACTATCTTTAGTTGTATACTAAAATCTATCACTCTATATAATCTCAAAACATATGATATACTGAGTCATATATAATATATATTGCATATAAATACATGTATATCTCAGTTTCCTAATTACCGAGCGCTCAAGTGGCCTTTCTCCCCAAATTATCTCATATTTATTTTACATATGTTCCTCACTTACCAAATCTTTGAGAAACAATGTGGGCTAGAGGTGCCTGGTATGCCATGGTTCCTGGGATCCCAAAGAGTTGGACATGGAACAATAACATGTATCAGGCACTATCCGAAGTGATTTACAGATATCACCTCACTTGATCTTCACAACAAACCTAAGAGGTAGGTGCTCTATGATCCTCATTTTACAGTTGGGAAAACTGAGGTAGATTTCGAAGTCACATAGCTAGTAAGTCTCTGAAGTTGGTTTTGAACTCGGAGCTTCCTGATTCTAATTCCAGCATTTTATCCATTGGACTTCCTAGAGGAAGGCATTCAGGTAGATTTCTAGTTTCTTAAAGGAGGATTTATTGGAAGACATGAACAATAATCACACACAATGAGAAGGTTTGGATGGGGAACAATGAAGGGAGTATAGAGCTAAGTGAACATAACTGAAGAAAAGGAAGGTTGAGAACCTTACTTTAGGATGATAGTATTTAGTAGTCAAAGAGAGTTAAAGACCACCTAATCCAACCCCCTCAATTAATACTTACTGGCTGCTAGACTTTTGCCCAGAAATATTCTCTCATGATAGAACACATACTCACAACAATTTAAATAGAACAACTTAGAAGACAGGATCAATTCCTATTTTAAGAAACTTATGACTGTGTCTATAAATATCTACTAATTCCTTTCTACAATGGTAGCTTTTCAACCTTAAATTATTAAGATAGAGATCAGTAGAAGCTGAGTAGGAATTGGCAAAGAGGAAGAATGACTAAAAGGTAAGTATGGTAAGCACAGAATGGTCATTGATGCCAATTTTGTGGGCCATGAAGAATCTGTGGGCCTCATAACTTTTTAAACCTAGTTGGTGAAACTAATATAGCCCTATTTCCCCAACAATCACATGGTGCTTTTAAAGACACTAAGCCATTCATCTTCTGAGTGCCCTTTTGAAGTAACGTGGCCCACATTTTATTTCTATTTTTTAAATGGAAAAACTAGGGCACAGAGCATTTACGTGCCTCTCCCCATAGTGAATCAATCAGTAGTGGAACCAAAGATAGAAAGAAACCAAGTCTCCTGTCCGCTGTGCTTTCAACCACATTTAGTGAATTAAAGGGCTTTCCACAAATAAAAAATGATACTATGCCCATTGAAAATTGCATTACTCATGCTATGATGAAGGTGGAGATTGGCTTCGATGCCAACCTGGTGAGTGCCTCCCTAATTTTCCTCCCTCTAAGTGGTGTCCACACAATTAGAAAGAATACAAATTATGGAAGATATATACTTCAAAAATGATATTTTTTACTAAAAATAAAACAAACTAAAATCACTCCAGCCACTACAGTTGGTATATTGTTTAATTCCAAAAGCATCTCAGTAGGAAATGGATTGTGATCCAATCACCTTGATGTACCAGGACAGAGAAGTAGGCTCTAGCACCATCTAGCGGACTTCTAAAAGATCTCACACATTGTTAAGAGGGCTCTTTGTCATCCTATGAGTGACTGTATACACTTTGGATTAGATATGGATTTAGAATTCCACAAGTTGAGTACAGATCACAGATAAACTACTAAAACATCTCTTCTTGAGAAGACTGTGGTGAAGGTACAGCCAAGGATGAGTCTTGCCAAAAAAATGTTTTCTTTGGAGTTAAAAGATCTGGTTTCATACCTAGACACTATTGGCTGTGTAATCATAAGCAAGTCATTTAAAGCCTAAGTCTCAGTCTCCTCCTTTGTAGAATGGCATTAATAATACTTGCACTTGGGGCGGCTAGGTGGCGCAGTGAGTAGAGCGCCAGCCCTGGAGTCAGAAGGGCCTGAGTTCGGATCCGGCCTCAGACACTTAACACACACACACAAACAAAAACCTAGCTGTGTGACCTTGGGCAAGTTACTTAATCCCAATTTCCCTCCAAAAAGCAATCAATAAATAGATAAATAATACCTGCACTACCTGATTCATTGGGCTATGGACAAATCTTGGGCAAGTCACTTCACAGAATCAAGGAATAACCGAATTACAGAATTTTAGAATTGGAAGATACCACAGAGACCATCTAATTCAACCCATACTGTCCTCCAAAAGATACCCCTATATACCATATCTAACTGGCAGTCATCTAGTCTTTTATTAAAGGTCTTTAATGAGGGGAAGTTCACTCCCTCCTGAGGCAGCCATTCTATTTTCATATAACTGTATTATTAATTTTTTTCTATATGTCAAGCCTAAATCTGCCTCAGCCACTTCCACTTATTGTTCTTAGTTCAGCCTTCTTGGCTGAATCAAAACCAGCCTAATCCCTCTTCCTTAAGGTACTTCTTAAAATACGTGAAGGAACCTAATCTTATCCCCAGGAAGCCTTCTCTTGTTCAGGTCAAATATATTCAGTTCCTTCAACCAGCTCTCATGTGGCAAGAGATCAGGACTCTTGACTATCTTGGTAACTCTCCATCTTAGAAATATTCTATCTGAAATATGGTACCCAGAAATGAACACAATACTCCAAATGGGACCTGACTAGAACAAAATGTAGCAAGACTGTCATGTCCTCCTTCCTAGAACCCATGCCTCTCAATCTCTCTTGACCGCAGTTTCCCCATCTTTAAAAGGAGGGATTTCAACTTTACTCTGAAGTCCCTTCTAGCTCTTAATTCTGTAATCCTATGATAATACTTTGTAGAACTTTAAATACTGCCTATTTGAAAGTTGGCTTCAATTCTTTTCAAAACATTTGATTTTTTTAAAATGTCCAGGCTATTTTATTCTTTTGTTCAAGGGCAAGGAAATGCTGATCAAGCCAATAGTAATTCTAAAATTTTCAAAATGAACAGATTTTATTTTTCAACACTTTAGAATGTGAAATACAAAATGACATAATATTTATAGAAAGCCTAAGTAGAGAGCAGTCAGGACAATGTGAGTTCAGGTACCACTTTTGACACATACTGGCTGGAGAACCTAGACAAGTCACTTAATTTTTCAGCACCTTCAAACAACTCTCTAAGACCATATGTTTCAGAGCAAGTGCCCATCAGCATTTGTAGGAGTTATCCAAACCAATAAAATCACAGATCTGATAAAGTTATCCTATCTCCCCCATTCTTCCTTGCCAAAAAAATATCATATGCACCCCTGCTTGGAAAACTCCAGTAGGAAAGCATATATTAAGTCCTGGGAGGTCCAATTACTCATTGGTCTAACTAGCCCAAGGCCCCACAGCAAGTTAATGGCAGACCTAGGATAAGATCTAGCTAGTCATGCTTAATCATGCTGCCCCTGGGAGTAGAGGTGGGGGGAACCTAGAAATGCAGCATCCATTCAAACCAGCGACCCCACTTACTGTTGTTTAAGGGGAATTATGAGAAGATCATTTTTCCCAAGGACACTGGATTTTTGCCAGGAGAAGGGTTTCCTACAAACACAACAAAAGCACTGTTAATCACAGCAGGCCCTCACACAGCTACCCTATTAAAATAGGAAGGTGAAATCAAAACATTTGTCCTATCGCCCAAATGGATTAAATCAACTTTCCCTGAGTTATTATGTTACCCACTAGGACTGAACCAACTCTGCTGAACTTCATTTCACTATTTAGCTGACTCAGGAAGGGTTCTTTGTAACTTGGAGCTAATCTGTAGTACAATTTAAAATCTGCTGCTGCCAAAAACTGCTCTCTACAGTTTTTATTCTCTTTATAAAAAAAAAATCTATCTGCCAGCATTTTCAAAAATGCATTTTGTGAGGTGCACATATGTTAATAAAAGTATGGCTGAGACTGTCCACCTCGATGCTCTCACATTAAGCAGATTTCCTTTGACAATCTCCCAAATAGCAAGCCTCGGCACTTCAGGTTTAGAGGGAACGTTACTGCAGTGCCTTCCCTGCCTGCTGTGTCATGACTTAACACTCCTTGCTCTCTCCTTCCAATCTCTCCACCACAACTATTCACATACCTGTTATCCCTGTCTCTCTAACCCGAGGACAAAAAAGAAACCAACAACACACCAGCTGCAGCATCAGAATCTCAAACAATAGTCGTCTCTTATTAATGCTATCTCCATTTATATTTGTCTACTTAAACTAGGTGAGAGAGAGGGAGAGATGGAGAGAAAAAGAGGGAAGGAGAGAGACAAGAGAGAGACAGAGACAGAAAGAGACAGAGAGAAACAAAGAAGCTACAGAAAGATAGCAGTAACATCATCCTTATTGAGCCTAGCAGGGTACAAAAATGCATGTTTATTTGAATAGTCAGGCTGAATTACTGCTCTGCATCAGAAGTCATCATACTCCATTCAATCCGTATTTGTTTTATTTTTCTAATTTGTCTTAGAAAGTCTTAAGGTTAGCCTGAAATGCTTATGTTAAAGGTTCACATACAGCTCTGTGGACTATCAAGGACTTCATTCTCAGAATCACAAAACACTAGTGCTGAGGGGGACCTAAGAGCCCATATAATACAAACCCTTTATTCTATAGATTGAGGGGCCTGAAGACCAGAGTGATGAAGTGATTTTTTTCAATGTCACCCAACAAGTATCGGGGTGGCAACAGAACCAAAGTCTTCTGACTCTAAGACTCTCTAGACTACCCCCACCATACTTCCTGTCTGATTACAAGAGAAATTCCTATTTTTTGTGTCCCAGATGGTTTCTTTAATTTGGAGTACAGTTATCTTCTGAGCAATTCTTTCCCTTTGTTCTCAACAAAACAAATATTTAAGGAACACTTAATGTACAAAATATTACAGTAGGTACTGGGAGAGATACAAGCTTTAAGCATAAAGGACAAACCTCTCTGCTTTTTAACTCCAAGAAGACAATTGCTTCTTTTTATTCAAGTTGACCACTGGCACTCATAAAATTTTGTTCCAATTCAAAACCTAAGAGCAGAAGAGATGAGTCCTTACAATCTCAATTCAATTCAATAAGCCTTCATTAAATAAATATTATAGGATTTAAAGACAAAGAAGAAAACCATCACATCCTCAAATGGCTTTCTTTTTAATCTAGTAATATAGATATCCAAATATTTGTATGCGCTACTAAAAACACTAGTTTTAAATTGACACACTACTTCATTTTCAAGGGAGAAGTGGCATGATATGATGAAAAGAACTGGAAAGAGAAAACCTAGATTTCAACCCAGAATTTGATTCATGTGATTTTTGTGACTTTGGATAAGTCACTTACGATCTGGGGGTTTCCTTTTCCTCATAAGTAGAATAAGGACAATAATACTAATACTACTTAATCTCAAAGCACTACAGAAACAAGAGTTGTCTAAAAACTTAGATCCACTACTGTATTATAGAATTTCCCTTGAGAAAGTGGAGGATTAGAGAAGAGGAAAAGGAAAAAAATAAATGGAAATAGCAAGATTCCTTCCCTTTTGGAGGCATGTCTACCCATTTTATGATCCCCTTTATATCCTGTCTACATTGTTTTCCTTATTTAACTCACAAGGCTAAAGGACAAGAATCCTATGTAGACTTCTAGTTTGTATAGGGTTCAGTACACTTCTTAAGAAACAAAACAAAACAAATAAAAATAGTATGGGTTGATGGGGACAATATTCTTTTCAAACAGAATCCTAAAAATTGAATTCATTCTTCCACTACATTGGAGGCAACAAATTGGCCTAGTCTGCACATATTCATGAACATCAAATCCACAGAAATAAATGTAGATAAAAATGAGAGAAGTCAATTTTTGTTGAGCTTCTCTGAGTTTTCTTAAACCAAAATTTTACCTGAACTCAGTTACGTTCAAGTATGTGCTAGTAAATATTTAACAACCAGCTCTTAGAGTGGGGGTGGGGTGGGAGGAATGGATGCAGGCTATACTTTTAGGTTTAATATGCATTGTTAATATTTTCTCTATCATTTTCTTAAGTCTTGACAATAAAAAGGACAATAAATCAGTGCTCTGATTTGAAGCATTTGCCAATTTCCAAGGCATAAATGCTTACACCGAAATTTAACAAGTGGCTTTCTCTCCAGTTGGAAATGGCATTATACCTCTAGCATTATGGTGATTTCAGCTTCATGCCTTATTTTCTATATTGTTAGGACCATACTAATTTTCAAAGAGAAAACTCAACAGTAGAAATGATTCATCTCTGTGAGTCTGTGTAGTTGTTTGTTCTGCTTCAGCTAGAGACCTTCATAGCTGTGCTGATCTCATGAATTTACCGAGACAAGGCAAGAAAAGAATGAGATAGTTGCTAGGGCACAGGACAAAGTCAAATTTTTATTTCAATGCCTAGGTCCCTGCCCCCATATCTGTGGGTTGTCCTATTGTAAAAAAAAAAAAAGTCCTGAAATCCATTGGCCAACATTTTTGTGGTGAGACAATAGATATTTCAAAAGTATAAATGGAAGTTCTCCTTTTGTTCTTCTTTAAGAGTTATTCATTAAAAATATGAGTACATAAATATATTGGTCACTTCCAGATACACAAAAAACAGAAAGAGAATTAAACAAGGAAGTATGGATCTCTGTTATACAGCTGGCTTTTATTTTTAAGAGTATAGTAAATTCAACATGTAATTTTCAAAAAAAAAAAAAGGGACACGTTTTGGAACTGATTGTAAGTTCTCAAATGTCACTAACACTGTCATGTCACCTCAGTAACATGTCCATTTTAATGATTCTCTGAACCATTTTCCTCACTTTAATCACTGATCACACAGCAACAGATTACCACTACTTAGTACTTTGAAGTAATAACTGACAGAATGGATAGAGAGCTAGCCCCTAAAGGCAACAAGACATAGGCTCAAGTTTTACTTCTAACAGTACTGGATGAGCAACCCTTAAGCTCTTTACTTAACCTCTCCAAGGTTTAGGCTGCTCCTCATGACCACAGGTGACAGAAAAGGTGCCAACCCATATTGGTAGGTGAAGTTTCCCCCTCTGAGAGCAGTCTATAGCAAGAAAATCACACATCTAGTTCCTTTCCCTCTATAATTTTTGATGAAGGATTTCAAGAGGTCAGCTTGATCAGACCTTCTTTACGGATGACAACACTAAGCTGTAGAGAAATTAAACTCATCTTAGTCTGGACCCACTGAATTTTTCCCAGATTTTTGTTTTTAAAAATATAGTACTTATTTGAAATTCTAACATTCTCTTTAAAAAGAGAATTTTAACTGGAGTAGCAGATTACATAAAAGAGAGACTAACATTTTAAATGTTTCATAGGAACAAATTAGGACATTCAGATATTGAAAAATCTATCAAGAATGAATGCAATGTAACGTATTTGATAGAAATTCTTAAGGATTACTTGTTACATTCAAGATGCTAAAAAAATTGCAGAGTAATCATTTGATAACAGATTGCCCTATCTACCAAAGATGAGTTCTCTTCAGGTCAGGGTTGAGATACATTGGCAAGAAATGTTGCACACGCAGGTACAAAGTTGATATCTTCCTCTCTCCATAGCATACTCATTCTGGATAGAGGGTGAAAAAACGCTTTGGATAGAATTTAGAGGGCATCAGCATGCTTATTATATTAAATTTTTATTAAAAGAACCATTTAGAAGCTTTTTGAAAGGATTATAATCATGGAAACTTTTCCAGACTCTAAATATTTTGTTAGAAAATACATTTGCATATTAACTGTCCCACCTTTTCTTGGAATAGCACCAATAGAAGTTCACCAACTGTCTTCAAACTATACTAAGGTAATTGGCAACACATTGGCTCACAGAGAAGTACGTAAAGGAGACATCACGTCAATTTGACAGTTTGGACAACAGGACAAGGATCCTCAAGGTAAAAATACAATTGGGACAGGAGAAAAAAAAATCCATATTTAGCAGAAAGAGAAGATTCTTAGCTATTTAAAAGGCCTTTACATACATTTTACAAAACCCTGGCCACCAAAACCATGTTAGGGATAATAAGCTTAATATGGGGGTTGGGAGTGGGAGTACATAATAGTAATGAAATTTGAAGATCCCTTTGTATTGCCAAGTTAACAGGTATTTAGCACTTAGTTTCAAATCAAGGCTCTGTAAAGAAACAAAAGGTATGAACCCCTGTTGCTGACATAACAGGAAGGGGCTGAACAGGGAGGAGCTAATACCATATATAAGGAAAAGCCCCAGCTGGGAGAGTCAGAACTTCTTGGGGCAAGCATTTTGGAGGCAGAGCAGCTACTGCCAAAAAGAGAGAGAACTTTTCTCAGCAAGCATCTGGAGGCTGGGCTGCTACTAAGTGATTCTTATTTTGAGAACAGGAGAAGGCCAGCTAGAGCTGCCAAAGACTTCTGAGGGCCAGCTGGAGCTGCCAGAGGAAGCATGACTGCGGTGTTGGTACTTTGGCTGTCTGTGGCCTTGTTAAACTTTGTCTTCCCAGGAACAGAAACTGTGAAGGACTTGAGCTGTACTAGACACTGTGAGCTTCAATATGGAGCAGGAATTACATGGAGAGCTAGACAAGGAACTGGGAGCAGTCTGCTTTTTTAACCCAGGTGACAGTTTGGTGGATTCAGGTAGGAGCTGGGACCATGAAAGGGAAACCATGGAAGCTGGGAGCCTGCCTCAAGTCTAGATGAAGGGACCTCTCTGTGGGTATTGAGTAGTGACTGATGAAATTGAAACTTACTTGTGACCTAGGGATGAAGGACTTTGACTTTTGTACTTTGTGATTGAATTAAGGACTTTGTGATTGACTAAATGAATGTACTTTGTTTAAAACTATGTGACCACTTTGGTGAAAACTACGTGGCCATTTTAATGTTAAGTTGTGAAGTTATAACATTCTGAATGCTGCACTTTGATTTCTGTGAATGTTTTGCTCTGATTTGTTAATGAATAAATAGAGAGTTCACTATACCATGTAATCAGAACCTTGAAAAGCTGTTCACAGCACCCATCCTCTAGAAAGCTGCTTGTGCTTGGCTTTATAGGGTGGAGCTCCAAAGTTAAAAAAAAATCAAAAAGATGTGCAACTAGGTTTGGGTCTGATGGTGAGGAAGAAAATAAAATGTATAACTTTTCATCACATAAAGCATTAGAATAGCCATGGAGATATTACTATTTTATATTAGACTACGCCACCATAACAAGTCCCTGTCAAGAAATTACACAACGGGGTGGCTAGGTGGAGCAGTGAGTAGAGCGCCGGCCCTGGAGTCAGAAGGACCTGAGTTCAGATACAGCCTCAGACACTTAACACACACAAACAAAAACCTAGCCATGTGACCTTGGGCAAGTTACTTAACCCCAATTGCCCTCCAAAAAGCAAAAGAAAAAAAAAAACAAAAGAAAGAAATTACACAACAGGACAATATTACTATTAGGTCTATGCCCAAAAGAGCAAAAAAGGAAAAGAACTGACATATATATATATATATATATATATATATATATATATATATATATATTATATATATATATATATATATATATATATATATATATATATATATATATATAAGTATCTATAGTAGTTCTGTTTATGACAGTAAAGAACTGGAAATTGAGAGAACATCCATCAATTGGGAAGTGGCTAAAAAAAAAAAGTATGGTATACAAATGTGACAAAATACACCTGTGGATGGATACAGTTTCAGAGAAACCTGAGAAGATTTCTACAAACTGATGAAGAGTGAAGTGAACAAAACTAGAAAAACAATTTAAACAATGACAAAAATATTGTAAAGACAAACAACTCTGAAAGACTTAGTAACTCTGATCAACACAATGATCAGCCACAATCCCAGAGGACTCATGATGAAATGTACTAAGCATCTCCAGATAGAGAGGTGACAGACTCCAAATGTTCTTTGAAGGACTTTTGTTTTTGTTTATATTTTTGTTTTGGATGTGTCCACTGCAAGAATTTGTTTTGCTTGTCTATACAGTTTGCAAGAAGGGTTTGTGTTATCTTTTTTTTTTTCTCAACAGCAGGGGGAAAGAGGAAGTAAGAGAGACAGAATACAGACCTGAATTTTTTTTAAATAAATTACACAACAGGGAAAATAAATAAAAGGAAAATTCTCCTCATTGGAGGAAGCACTATTTACAAGAGGTTAAGTATGGCCATGTAGATGAAAACTAATGGAAGCTTCTCAGTTTTTTCTCAAAGCAGAGAATATACTAAAGCAAAGCAATCTTTCCTGTAATGCTTATGATGCAAATCTTATGGACAAGGTGATATGGGAAATTTAATTTTTAATGGGCATTAATAATTAACATGCTCATTAGGTTTATTGGTCAGGATTAGTGAGTGCCTAATTGGAGAATAGCTTCTCCATGGAAAATTATTAATATAACGATGGTACTTTCTTGACATTGAAACCTGAAATTTGGCAGTTCTAGATTTCTATGTGGATTTAACAGGGAGAAAATGGATCTTTTTCAGGCTTGGTGAAGTATATGTCCAAGAAAAGAAACTTTTGTGTTGTGCAGGGCTAAAAATTGGGTTTCATTTGAACAGCATGGATAAAATGGATTTCCAAAATAGATTTAACTATGTACTAAAGTATCTCCCCATGAGATGGAGCCTTTCTGGTGACCACAGGCCAATGCTGCAATCAATGAGAATATAGGGTATCAAATAAGTAAAAAGTAAATTGTAGCAAGGCCTCTAGGCATTCTCAGCTTTGGCAGAGGGGCAACATGGAGGGGCCTTTTGAGAATGTCTAGTTTGCCTGACATAGAGCCTGCTCTGTCCCCTTCCACATGGCTAGGGTCACCTTCTTTGATTGGCTGCCTCTGTCTTTCAAACAGAATAAGCAGTTAGCTGATTTTTCTTCCCACCTGTACTTTTTCATTCTTTTTTTCCACTTAACACTATTTTATTTTTTTTCCAGTTACATGTAGAGATAGTTTTCAACATTCATTTTTATAAGATTTTGAGTTTCAAAGTTTCTTTCTCCTTTCTCCCTCCCTAAGACAGCAAGAAATCTGATATAAGCTATACATGTGCAATCATGATAAATATATTTCCACATTGGTGATGTTGTGAAAGAAGAACCAGAACAAAAGGGAAAAACCACTAGAAAGAAAAAACTTTTAAATATTAAGTTTTGATCTGCATAGTTCTCTCTCTGGATGTGGATAGCATTTCCCACCCAGAGTCTTTTGGAATTATCTTGGATCATTGTATTGCTAAAAAGAGCTAAGTCTATCATAGCTGATCATTGTATGATGTTGCTATTAGTGTGTACAATGCTCTCACTAGAAGAGGGAGCTTGGAAGACGAGTGGGTTTTGGGTAAAAGATGATGACATAATGATGTCTATAGAATGTGTTGAGTTTGAGATGTTTCTAGTTTGGAACTGATGATATGGAATTGAAGCCTAGGGAGTGTCTTGGATTTAATATGTACATAAATGAGTTATATGCATAGAGATAATAATTTAAACCCATAGAAGCAGATAAGGTCACCAAAAGGGAGAAGAAAAGCAGACCATAAAACCACCTTTGCAAAAACCTAGCACAAGAGACTGAGAAAAAATGAGGAGACAGGTAGAAGTAGAACCAAGAGAGAGTAGTGTAATGAAAACTCAGAAAAGAGAGAATGCAGGAGGAGGGAAAGGGTGTTTGATGATGCCAAATGGAGCAAACAGGTCAAAAAGGATGAACACTGAGAAAAGACCATCAGATTTAATAGATCATTGGTAATTTTGGAGGGGACAGTTCCCTTGAATGATGAGACAGGACATCTTTTTATCACTAAGGGTTGAGGAGTGAGGGGAAATAGAAGCAACAATTATAAGTAACATTTTCTAGGAATTTGGTTTAGGAAAGGAAGAAAGACATAGAGAGGTAATTTGAGAGGATACTATCATGGAAGAAATATCTCCTCATATGGAGTTCATGTAAATAAATGTTGCCATATTAAATCTACTACAATATAGAAATTACAGATGTTTTTAAAAATAAAACCTAGGTTTTATGATGCTTAAGCATAGGTTCAGGCTTCAGGGGAAAATAGTAAACCTGAACTAGGATTAGGGTTCTCTTATGGACAAAATTAAGTCAGAGTAACAGAAAAATAATTCTTTTACATAACAATCTTACACAGTGCTCTTAGGCCATAAAAGTTAAAGAAAAGATATATTCATAAACCCATGCTTCTTTCAATGTCATAAAAGTTGCCAAAACTTTAAAAGTCATAACCTCAACAACCCCTTAAGGAAAGGAACCTAAATGGACTCTATAGGTAAACTGAGTCAGGTTACATATTAAATTGCATTTAGATGTTTCACAATAGGTTGATTAGGGGAATATTTACTTGTCACCAAAATAATGAAGAAATCTAGTGTCAGGGAAATCCTTCCTTACACAGTCAACTAGGGGAATTAACAAATAACTATATCACTTTGAGATGCTCAAACTTCCCTTCAGCTTTTATCAGAGGAATAACAAGTCTTTTTCCCTTAACGCTATTATTCCATGAGTAAGGTTTTGATCAAGTGAGGTTAATATTAACAGAGGACAGAGTTTTAGTTGCACAAAAGTTGTAAGAAGAATGGCCCTGGGCCTTGAATAATAAAAATTAATAAAAGGAAATAAAAATTTCCCACAATGACATTAATGAAATTGTTTAAGGAAGAGGGAGAGAGGCATATTTGAAGGCAGTAGAGAAGGAAGCAGTAGACAGATCCAAAATTAAAGAGTGAATGGGATGACCAAGAATGCAGTCTACTAGAGAATGTGGAAGGGAATGAGGTCAAGGGCAATTAATCAAACATTAAGCACTTACTATGTGCCAGGTACTGTACTAAACAATGAGGATACAAAAAGAGGAACAAGAGAGTCCTTGCCCTTGAGAAGCTCACAATCTAATGAAGGTGACAACAAGCAAACACCTATGAACAAATAAGTTTTGTGCAGATAAACAGGAAGTAATTAAGAGATTAGAGGGCCCTAAAATAAGTGGGATTGGGGAAGGCTTCGTTGTAGAATTTTAGTTGGGGTTTAAAGGAAGCAAGTAGACAGAGATGAGGAGGAAGAGAATTCTAGGCATAAATGACAGCCAGAAAAAAATGCCTCGAACTGAGAAGTGGAGTATTTTGTTTGTAGAATTAAAATGAGACCACTGCCATTGAATACAAGAGTATATGGCAGGGAATAAGGAATAAGAAGACTGAAAATATGGTGGTGAGGACTAGGTCATGACTGAACGTCAAGCCACTGTGGTTTATTGAGAGGAGGAATGACTTGCTTGGATTTATGTTTTAGTAAATTCACATTGGTGGTTGAATGGAGGATGAATAAAACAGAGACTGAAGGTAGGCATTTGTAGAGGGGTTGGCTTTTTGAAGGAAAAGAGCCACTTCATAGTCAGAGATTAAGAGAAAGGTGGAGGGGGCGGAGCCAAGATGGCAGAGTAGAAACAGCTCATCCAAGCCACTCTGCCCCCAGATTCCCCCCAAACTATGTAAAAGGGGACTCTGAACAACTTCTGGAGCCCCAGCACCCACAGAACGACACAGAAAAGCTAACCTCCCACTGAGGACAGCCCAGCAGCCCTGCAGGAAGGACCAGTGCAGCTCTCTGGGAGCCAGCAGTGTGCAGAGCATAGGGAGCCAAGCCGAGCGGAGCCGAGGTTTTAGCCCCAGGGAGGCAGGGCCAGCAGCTGGCTGGAGGAACCCCAGAACACCAGGAGCTGTGGCGATTCCAGAATTATCAACACAGACATGCCTAGGACAAAGTAAGAGGTTAGTGCCCTATGGACTTTGGGACCAGTATTTGGGGAATGCGTCGGCTCTCTCCCCTGGGGGCTAGAAGCCACTGAGGAGACACACCATTGCAGCTCCAGCTTCTGGCCTGTGAACTGTAGGGAGATCCAGCGATCAGTCTTGGGGGGTAATTGCTCTTGCTTTAACCTCCCTGGATCTGAATTGTGATCTAGGGTGGAAGTCATGGGTGGGTTTACAGCTTGCCAGAAACAGAAGTTGCCCCCCACACGTTCAGCACGAAAATTCCTCTATCTGGCCTTAAAGCCATAGTGTGGCAACAAGCCCAAAAGTCAAGTAATTAAGTGGCAACATGCCAAGGCAAAGGAAACAGAAAATGCAACCCTAGACTCCTATTTTGGGGGCATAGAGCAGGAAAAGGACTGTGAGGTCAGGAGTCCTGCTCCAAAAGCCCCAGGGGAAAACATGAGCGGGTTGCAGGCCATAGAGGACCTTAAGAAGGACTTTAAAAAATCAAATAAGAGAAGTGGAGGAAAAATTGGAAAGAGAAATGAGAAGGATGCAGGAAAAGTATGAAATGAGGGTCAACAGCCTGACTGAGGAAAACAACACCTTAAAAAATAGACTAACTCAAACGGCAAAGGAGGCCCAAAAGGGCAATGAGGAGAATAATGCCTTAAAAAGTTGAATTTGCCAGATGGAAAAAGAATCTCAGAAGTTCACTGAGGAGATTCATTCCTTCAGAATTAGACTGGAGCAAATGGAAGCTAATGACTTTATGAGAAATCAAGATGCAGTTAAGCAGATCCAAACAAACAAAAGATTAGAAGGCAATGTGAAATATCTCATGGGAAAAACCACTGACCTGGAAAATAGATCCAGGAGAGACAATTTAAAATTATTGGACTACCTGAAAGCCATGATCAAAGAAAGAACCTAGAAATCACCCTTCAAGAAATTCTCAAGGAAAATTGCCCTGATGTTTTTAGATCCAGAGGGCAAAATAGAGGTTGAAAGAATCCACCAATCACCTCCTGAAAAAGATCCCAAAAAGAAAACTCCCAGAAATATTATAGCCAGGTTCCAGAATCCCCAGATGAAGGAGAAAATACTCCAAGCAGCCAGGAAGAAACAATTTCAATATTGTGGAAACACAATCAGAATAGCCCAGGACCTGGCAGCTTCTACACTGATGGATTGAAGGGCATGGAATATGATATTCCAGAGGGCAAAAGAGCTGGGAATGAACCCAAGGGTCACCTACCCAGAAAAACTGAGTATTTTCTTTCAGGGGAAAATATGGTCATTCAGTGGAATAGAGGACTTTCAAGCATTCTTGAGGAAAAAACCAGAGTTGAATAGAAAATTTGACATCCAGACACAAGAAGCAAGAGACGCCTGAGAAGGCAATCAGGGAAAAGAAATCAAAAGGAACCCATCAAAGTTGAACTATTTACATTCCTATATGGAAAAACAATAACTGTGACTGATGAAATCTTTCTCAGTATGAAAATAATGGAAGAAGGGTATATGGTCATATGAATACATATGTGAATGTGTGTATATATGTTTACAGTTATATATGGATAGAGGGCATAGGTTGAATTTGTTGGGAAGGGAGAATACTGAAGGGATGAAATTATGAGGTGAGAGAGGAACGTGGCAAGAGGAGATGGGGAGAGACAGGGTAGGGTAAACTATCTCATGTAGAAGAAACAAGGGGAAGTGGTTGCAAGGGAGGGGGAGAATAGGAAGGCAAAAAAGGCAAAACCACATTCTCATTGAATTTGGTTCAGGGAGAGAATGACATACATACTAAATGGGATATCTCAACCTGGAGCAGAATAGGGGGAAGGGGGATGAGAGGAGGGATGATGGATGGGAGGGCATCCTTGGGGGGAGCAGAGGTTGGAAGTACCCACTATAGAAGAGGGACAGGATCATATAGGGAATGGACCAGGTTGGGGGTGGGATGAGTGGGAGGGAATTATAAGCAGCCTTGTACAATATATCTACTATGATAATGTTTTGCATAGCTAGACATATACAACATATACTGAATTACTTATCTCCCCAGAGGGAATGGGTGACAAGGGAGGAAGGAAATGGATCTGAAATTCGAGGTCTTAAGATTAAATGTTTCAAATATATATAAATACTAGTATTAATACTCTTTTGCTTATAATTGGGAGATAAGATGTGCAGGCATTGGGACACAAAGATTCACCTTCCTCTAATGGAAAAGTCGAAGGGGGTATGGGAGAAGGTATGGGAGAGAGCAGATTGGAGGAAGCGATATCTTGTGGGACTGCCATTCTGGGAGGGTGGGTAGGGGAATAACGGGGGGAAAATGATTGTAACTCAAAATCTGGCGGAAATGAATGATGTAAAACAGAAGTTAATAAAGAAAGATAGTCTCAAGAAAAAAAAAAGAGTAAGGTGGAAAAAGTGGGGGATGATGTCAAGAGATTTTAAAATGCCAAACAAAAAAGAGGCAGCTCAAGAGGATTTGCTTCAATTTTCTCAGTAAAAAGCAAGGTGCTTATCAGAGAAGAAGAGACAAGAGGAATAAGAAGAAAATTTTTGAACTAATTTCTATGAGGAATGGGATGAGGTTAGTGGTATCTGGGAGGCACCATTCATCAAGGTGTGAGTAGAAGCTGAAGTAGGGGATAGGTGAATCTGGGGCCAAAGTTTGGTCATGGCCGAGCAGTGAAGGGAGTTTATACATAGATATTTGCATGTTGATAGCAAGGCCTGGGCTATTCTCCATTGTTGCTGGAGTGGTGAAGACGAGGATTCAAGACCCACTTTTGCAGTGTTTCAGAATCACCCTGATCATACTATCTTCTCCCTTTTGGTGGCTTTATCGGCTTCTATGGGTTTAAATTATTATCTCTATGCATATAACTCATTTATGTACATATTAAATCCAAGACTCTCCCTAGGCTTCAATTCCATATCATCAGTTCCAAACTAGAAACATCTCAAACTCAACACATTCTATAGACATCATTATGTCATCATCTTTTCCCCAAAACTCACTTGTCTTCCAAGCTCCCTCTTCTAGTGAGAGCATTGTACACACTAAAAGCAACATCATACAATGATCAGCTATGATAGACTTAGCTCTTTTTAGCAATACAATGATCCAAGATAATTCCAAAAGACTCCGGATGGGAAATGCTATCAGTTAGGTGACACAGGAGACTCATCTTCCTGAGTTCAAATCCAGTCTCAGATACTTACTAGCTGGGCAAGCCACTTAACCCTGTCTGCCTCAGTTTCCTGATCTGTAAAATGAGCTGGAAAAGGAAATGGCAAAACATTCTAGTATCTCTGCCATGTTGTCTCCCCCATTAGACCGTGAGTTCCTTAAGAGGAGATGCTGTCTTTTGCCTTTCTTTGTATTTCTAGCATTTACCACAGGGCCTGGTACATAGGCACTTGATAAATGTTTATTGAAAGACTGATAATAGGGTTAGGGATTCAAAAGTAGAGAACCATGTGGAGTTGTGGACTAGGAGAACATTGGATTGAGATGAGAAAGGGAGGAGAGTGAGGTCAGAGCAGGGAAATGTCTTGAGAAAGTACTGAGGATTAGAGAGATTGGAGGATTAAATGGAAATGAAAACTAGATTTAGGAGAAGTGAGGCTTAGGGGGAGAGGCAGTAGATACACTACAGACCAGGAGTCAGGAAGATCTGAATTCAAATCCAATCTCTGAAATTTACTGTTTGTGTGACCTTGGACAAGTCACTTTAAACTCTGTCTGCCCCAGACTCTTCTTCTGTTAAAATGGGGTTATAAATAATATCTCTCAGGGTTTCTGGGAGGAAAAAATGAGATATCTGTAAAGAGCTTTACAAATCTTAAAGTGACAGCACTTTCATAAACGCTTACTATGAATGACAGAACGGTATAGTCAGATAGAGGAATGTCAGCTTTTAATTGATAAGTTATTATAAGTACTTTTGTGTTATGGTGAATGCCTGTGTGTAACTGAGACAGACTGAGGGTGAAGATCATGGAATGAGGAATTAGTTGGTTAGGGAGTTTGAAGTAGAATCAATATGAATGTTGAAGTCATCTTAAGGGTAGGCGTTTAGGTGTAAAAGAGATGAGATTAGAATACAATTAGAGTTTACCTTCTCATCACAGTTCAATAGGCCTCAAATTATTTTTAAAATCTGACTATCCATCTTAGACTATATCTACACAATGTCACATATTTAGATGAAAAGTGAAGAATTCACTCAAAGCTTTGTGTATTTCTAGTGGCCTAATAATATTCAGATCTTTGAAATCATCTACAGTAAATGTTTACATGATTTAATATTTCCTCCTTTTCATTTCAGTACTTTGATGCCATTCAGACCAACAGTATTTCTTTGGTTAACTGGTTCAAGTTGTTCTGAGACACAACTTTCATCTAGATGCCTGCTTTGTGCGTAAGAAGTGTTAAATAACAATAATCATGTTTGTTTTATATGTGCCAACTTCACATTGCAACCCAGATGACTGCATTAGGACAGTAGACTCACTAGCCCTTTTGTATTGTTCAAACCCTCAAGCTAGCCAGTTGTATTCTGTTTTCCATTTACCGTACTGTTGTTAAACTTCTAAGACTTAACAGAAGGATTTCCTCTGGCAATGAATGTCTTCTGTCTTGAAGGGCATGAATATCTAAACCACTTTATCACCATGTTCCAATGGCTATTTAGTCCTCCAAATGGGAAGGAATTGGCTATAACATGAAATCTGCTCTATTTCTCATTGCTATAAAATCCATTTCCCTTGTTTTGTTTTTTTTCTTCTTCTCCACAGTAGGGTTTAAACCACTGAATCGCAGTTATAGGCAGTGGAGACAGCCATCTCACCATTCTGAATGCCATGTAGATTTGAGGTTTGCCCCACTAAGCAGGCAACAATGGCTTTACTGTAACTGGGTTAACTAGAACTTGGCAAACAGCTATCGGAGTAGGGTGATGCCCTCCCCCTTCCCTTCCAGGATGTTGGCCTGATCTCCCTTTATTTGTGCAGTTGGAGCATCCCTAGTACACAGTCCATCACCAAAGCAAGAGGAAGGGGGGAGGTTTGTAGTCTCCCAGGGTCAGGTTGTCCTATTGTAACTCTTTTCACATCGTATCTCTTTCTCTGACGTAAAATGGGATATATGATGGTTGATTTTCTTTTGCTATTTCAAATTAGAAGCTTGAGGGCTATGTTCTGGATAATTTGTACTTATAAGAGATGATTGTCATTCTTTTAAAGTAAGGGCAATCAAATTCAGTAGAGCAAACCTAATTCCCCAAAGTACATGGTATTGGGCCTTTTTCTTTATCCCTCTCTGAGAAGTGTTCTGATTGTTTTAGTGTTTGGAACATTCCATTCTGAAAAGAACAAGGATGTCACAGAACCTGGTGTGAATGAGAAGGGACAGATGCTTGTGAAAGTACTTGATAATTTTGGGGAATAGAAAAGTAAAAACAACATACATAGCAAGAGTAGCATAAGTGTATAAAATATGATTACATTTACAGGGCATTCTTATCCACTATTAATTATAGTTTTTCTTTTAGTACAGTAATATCTCTTTTTTGGAAAATTAAGAAATTCCTAAAATTTTTATAACACAGGGGAGCTTTTACAAAAGGAATATTTATTTCAAAGGATAATTTTAAAATACATAAACTTATCCCCAACACATAGGAAATATAACCTCCCCTCCTCTATACCTATCTTGTACCTCAGTTCCTTGATTGGGGAAAGGAATTAGATTCATAGTATAGCTTGGTTCCCACAGAACAGAAGCCCAGATCCCAGTACTGGCTGCCCAGGCCACCTCCCCTGCAATCCTGGCAACAAGATCATCATAGCTTAAAATCTTAAATCTCTATGGGGACTGGCACCAAAAATAGTTGACAAACATGGATTAAAAAGAAATGCCCCTTGGGGTGGCTAGGTGGCGCAGTGAATAGAGCGCCGGCCCTGGAATCAGAAGGACCTGAGCTCGGAGCCGGCCTCCGACACTTAATCCACACAAACAAAAACCTAGCTGTGTAACCTTGGGCAAGTTACTTAACCCCAATTGCCCTAAAGGGGCGGCTAGGTGGCGCAGTGAGTAAGAGTGTCGGCCTCGGAGTTGGGATGACCCGAGATCAGATCCAGCCTCAGAAAATGAGCACCCACGCATAAATAATGACTAGCCGTGTAACCTTGAGCAAGTTACTTAACCCCAATTGCTTTAAAAAAAAAAGAAAAAGAAATGCCCCCAGTTCCATTTCTCTGAGCTAGAGTTTAAAGAGAGGAGGTAAGGAAAGAGTAATCTTTCCCTTTATACCAATTTAGTACATGGTAACAACCTCTGAAGGGTATAGCTTCTGAAAAGATAGCAAAAAGAATAGCTGGAGTCAGGCAGAGTAGAGAAAAATCAGGAAGTTGGCTGAGCTCTCCCCAGTTTTCCTGGGAAATAACATTATATCAAATGTATTTTGATATATTTGATATGTTGATATCTAAATAGATTCTGGAGCAACAGAACTACAAAAAGATGGAATGAAACAGTTTTCTAGCTTAAGATAACTTAGAAGGACTTCAGGAGGGGTCTGTCTCATTTAGGTAAAAGGGAAGCACAGTCCAGTACAGACAGTGTCCAGGCAAGCCAGCGGGAGGCTCTTAGCCACAGCACAGATCAGCAGTCAAGTCCTTTCAGTCCTGGCTCTGCATGTTAGTAGCACAGCAGGCCAGCTGTGAGGCCACCAGTCCCAGCACAGAAGGCAAACTGCCAGCCCAAGAATCCCCAGCACAACAGTCACAACTAGGTTGGGCAAACCTAGTGCAGTGGGCAAACTGGTAGGACCAGAGCCCCCTATGCAAAAAGCCAGCGGCCAGGGTCCTGGCCCCAAGCGCAAGAAGCTTTAGACAATGTCCCCTGTGCCCCAGGAGCAGAGCTCAACTATAAAAGTCACAAAATAAGCTTAAAATTAATAAAAAAAAAAGAAAAGAAAAGAACTCTAAATATTGAAAGCTCCTATGACAGGGAAGATCAAAACACAAACTCAGAAGAGGACAATGTCAAAATGCCTACATGTGAAACCTCAAAGGTTAATGCAAATTGTTCTCAAGCCCAAAGAGGACTCAAAAAGGATTTTTAAAATCAAGTGAGAGAGGTAGAAGAAAAAGAGGAAAAAGAAATGAGAGTTATGAAAGATAGAATCAACAGTTTGGAAAAGGAAGGATAAAAATTGACCAAAGAAAATAATTCCTTAAAACATACAACTGGACAAATAGAAAAAGAAAATCCATGGAAGAAAACAACTCCTTAAAAAGTAGAATTGGCTAAATGGAAAAAGAGGTACCAAAACTAAAGAAAATAATTCCTTAAAAATTAGAATTGGGGTAGAAACAGTGCATCCAAGCTACTCTTCCCCCAGACTACCTCCAAACTATGTAAAAGGGGACTCTGAAAAACTTCTGGAGCCCCAGAACCCACAGAACGACACAGAGAAGCTAACCTCCTGCTGAAGACAGCCCAGCAGCCCTGCAGGAAGGACCAGTGCAGTGCTCTGGGAGCTGGCAGCACAGCACACAGTGAGAGGAGAGCCAAGCACAGGCCCACCTGAGTCTCGGCTTTAGCCCCAGGGCAGCAGGGCCAGCAGCCAGCTGGAGGGACTCCAGAACACCAGGAGCTGTGGCGATTCCAGAATTATCAACATAAACATGCCTAGGACAAAGTGAGAGGCTAGTGCCCTATGGACTTTGGGACCAGTATTTGGGGAACGCATCGGCTTCTTCCCCTGGGGGCTAGAAGCCACTGAGGAGACACGCCATTTTGTAGTTTTCAGAGGCAGCTCCAGCTCCTGGCCTGTAAACTGTAGGGAGATCCATCGATCAGTCTTGGGGGGTAATTGCTCTTGCTTTAACCTCCCTGGATCTGGATTGTGATCTGGGGTGGAGGTCGTGGGTGGGTTTCCAGCTTGCCAGAAAAGGAAGTTGGCCCCCTCCACACGTTCAGGACAAAAGTTCCCATCTAGTGCCAGGCCATACTGTGGCTATAAGCGCAAAAGTCAAGTAATTAAGTGGCAACATGCCAAGGCAAAGGAAACAAATTAAAGAGAAAAATGCAACCTTAGACTCCTACTTTGGGAGCAAAGAGGATTGAAGCATAGAACAGGAGGAGAACTGTGAGGTCAGAAATCCTGCTCCAAAAGCCCCAGGGGAAAACATGAGCGGGTTGCAGGCCATAGAGGACCTTAAGAAGGACTTTAAAAATCAAATAAGAGAAGTGGAGGAAAAATTGGGAAGAGAAGTGAGAAGGATGCAGGAAAAGTATGAAATGAGGATCAACAGCCTGACTGAGGAAAACAACACCTTAAAAAATAGACTAACTCAAATGGCAAAGGAGGCCCAAAAGGGCAATGAGGAGAAGAATGACTTAAAAAGTCCAATTTGCCAGATGGAAAAAGAATCTCAAAAGTTCACTGACGAGATTCATTCCTTCAGAGTTAGACGGGAGCAAATGGAAGCTAATGACTATGAGAAATCAAGATGCTGTTAAGCAGATCCAAACAAATGAAAGAATAGAAGGCAATGTGAAATATCTCATGGGAAAAACCACTAACCTGGAAAATAGATCTAGGAGAGACAATTTAAAAATTATTGGACTACCCGAAAGCCATGATCAAAGAAAGAACCTAGAAAAAATTAGAATTGGGTAAGTGAAAGCTAATTATTCTATGAGACAATAAGCATCATTCAAATAAAATCAAAGGAATAAAAAAAATAGAATAAAATGTAGTATGCCTCATTAGAAAAAAGAATTGACTTGGAAAACAGAGCCAGGAGAGTTTATTTAAGAATGACTGTACTACCTGAAAGTCATGACCAAGAAACAAAAAGAACCTAGACAGCATCTTTTAAGAAATTATCAACGAAAACTTCCCTGATACCCTAGAACCAAAAGGTAAAATGGTCATTTAAAAAATCCATCAATCATTTCCTGAAAGATATCCCAAAATGAAAACTCCAAGAAATATTGTAGCAAAATTCCTAGAATTATCAGGTCAAGGAGAAAATAGGGGAAGCCATCAGAAAGAAGCAATTCAAATATCAAGGAGCCACAATCAGGATTACATAGGATTTAAAAGCTTCTGCATTAAAGGATTAGAGGAGGGCTTAAAATATGATATTCCAGAAGACAAAGGGGCTTGGATTACAACCAAGAATTACCTACCCAGAAAAATTAACCATAATCTTTCAGGGGAAAAGATGGATATTCAATGAAACAAGAAACTTTAAACTTTTTTCATAAAAAGACCAGAGCTATACAGAAAATTCAATCTTAAAATACAAGACTCAAAGAGAAACATAAAAAGGTCAACAGGAAAGAATAAATGCTATTCAATTAGGTTAAACTGTTCACATACCTACAAGGGAAGATGATACTTAGAACTCTTGAGAACTCTATCTCTATTAGGGCAACTAGAATGTGAATACATAAATAGAAGGTATGGGTATAAGTTGACTGATATAATGATATTAAAAAAAATTAAGGGGTGAAAAAAAAAAAGGATTGTACTGGGAGAAGAGGAAAGGGGGAGATGATATCATGGTATACTTAGCATCCCTAGAGAGTCAACTAAAATACTACTTGAAGGGATGGTTAGGTGGCGCAGTGAATAGAGCACTGGCCCTGGAGTCAGGAGGACCTGAGTTCAAATCTGGCCTCAAAACTAGCCATGTGACCTTGGACAAGTCACTTAACCCCAATTGCCCTACCTTCCCCCCCTCCAAAAAGCAAAAAAATAAAAAAATACTACTTGAGATAATCAACTTTAGCAGAGTTGCAGGATATAAAATAAAACTACATAAATCATCAAGATTTCTATATATTGCCAACAAAACCCAGCAATAAGAGATAGAAAGAGAAATTCTATATAACCGTAGACAATATAAAATATTTGGGAGCCTATCTGCTAAGACAAACTTAGGAACTATATGGACACAATTGCAAAACATTTTTCACACGAATGAAGTCAGATCTAAATAACTGGAAAAAATATAAATTGCTCATGGATAGGTGACCTAATATAATAAAAATGATATTTCTTTCTAAACTAATTTACTTATTCAGTGCCATACCAATCAAACTACCAAAAATTATTTTATGGAGCAAGAAAAAAAATAATAACAAAATTCATTTGAAAGAAAAATAGGCCAAGAATATTAAGAGTATTAAAGAAAAAATGCAAAGGAAGATGGCCTAGCCATACCAGATCTAAAACTATACTATAAAGTAGCAATCATCAAAACTATTTTGTACTGGCTAAGAAATTGAGTGGTAGATCAGTGGAATAGGGTAGGTACACAAGACACAGTAGTCAATGACTACAATAATTTACTTTTTGAGAAGCCCAAAGACTCCAGCTTCTGGGTTAATACTATTTTACAAAAACTGCTGGGAAAATTAGAAAATAGTATGGCAGAAACTATGTATAGACCAACATTTCACACCATATACTAAGATAAGGTCAAAATGGGCATGTGATTTAGACAAAAAGGCTGATACCGTAAATTAGGAAAGCAAGAAATATGTTTACCTGTCAGATTTATGGAGAAGGGAAGAACTTATGACCAAACAAGAGAACATTGTGAAATGCAAAATGGATATTTTAATTATATTAAATTAAAAAGATTATGCACAAAGAAAATCAATATAACCAAGATTAGAAGGAAAGCAGAAAGCTGGGAAACAATTTTTGCAGCCTTTCTGATAAAAGCTGTATTTCTCAAATATATAGAGAACTGAGTCAAATTTATAAGAACATAAGTCATTCCTCTATTGATAAATGGTCAAAGGATATAATTAACAAGTTGTTTTCAGATGAAAAAATTAAAGCTATCTAAAGTTATATAGAAAAAGAAAACACTCAAAATCACTACTGATTAGAGAAATGCAAATTAAAACAACTTCAGTACAAACTCACTCCTACCAGATTGGCTAATTAATATGAGAGAAAAGGAAAATGATAAACGTTAGAGAAGATGAGGGAAAATTGGGACATCATGCATTGTTGGTAGAGTTGTAAACTGATTCAACCATTCTGGAAAGCAATTTGAAACTATGCCCAAAGGGCTATAAAACTGTGCATTACCCTTTGATCCAGCAATGCCACTACTTGGTCTGTATCCCAAAGAGGTCATTAAAAAGGGGAAAGGACCCACATGTACAAAAATAGTTATAGCAGCTCTTTTTATGGTGACCAAGAATTGGAAATTGAGGGGATGCCCATCATTTAGGGAATGACTGAAGAAGTTGTATTTGAATGAAATGGAATACTATTGTGCTCTAAGAAATGATGAGTGGAAGGATTTCAGTGGAGTTTGAATGCAGATAGAAGCATAGCATTTTCACTTTTTTGTTTGTTTTTTTCTTTCTCATGTTTTTTTCCTTTTGGTCTGATTTGTCTCTCACAATATAAATAATGTTTAACACTACTGTACTTATATAATTTTATCATATTGCTTTTCTGTCTTGGGGGGAAGGGTAAGCAAGGAAGGGAGAAAAATCTAGAACTCAAAATCTTATAAAAATGAATGTTGAAAACTATCTATAAACGTAACTGGAAAAAATAAAATACTATTAAATGGAAAAAAATAAAAGAAAGAAAAGAAAGGAAATGGTCCATAGGAACCTTGGTTTTAGAGGGTATCTTGGGCAAGAAGTCAAATTATTGAATATATTTCACCAAAGATAATATATACTTACTGTATACAAGCACTTAACCAGCTACTAAAAGACTGAGAATGGAGTTTAGTTAGTGGTTTTCATAGAGATAGAGAGGTCACATCCTCTATCCTAACTTCAGCTTCCAACAAACAACATACCCTGGGATCAACTGTCACCTATACAGGCTGATGCTAGTAACCAAAATCAGCTTGTTCCTAAAAATGTTCACTGTTTTGAATTTGGCCATAAAATAGAAAAAATAGAAATCCATGCCTAGGCCTAAGACCACACCATCATCTGGGAGTTTGGAGTCACAGTCCAAACTCCCAGAGAACAAAGGGATTTGGGATGAAGGAAAAGGTTTCTCAAGAATCAGAAAAGCATTTCTAAAGTCAGCTGCGGGAAGTAAAATGGGGTGAATGGATGGGACAGAACTTTACTAATACCTGTTGTTATTTTTTTTTATCTGTGTGACCTTAAACAAGTCACTTGTCGGGGCAGCTAGGTGTCCCAGTGAATAGAGCCCTGGCTCTGGAGTCAGGAGGACCTGATTTCAAATCCAGCCTCAGACACTTAACACTTACTAGCCATGTGACCTTAGGCAAGTCACTTAACCCCAATTGCCCAGCCCTCCCCCCATCCAAAAAGAAAAAAAAGTCACTTATCATCTTTAAGCCTTAGCTTTTTCATCTTTAAAATGAGGGGACTAAAAACAGTAATCTCATTGATCCCATACTAAACAGTTGGTAAATTATATCATCTGTCCCGTCCAGCTCTAAATTCGGTGATACTAGGATATTAATAGGACAGCTCTGACTACAGTCAGATTCCTATAACCCTCATAAAATGAGGTCGACCTTGTCTGCTATTATACTGCAAATACTTTCCCCCCCCAAATTCCCTGCCCAGCAATGCCTAAAATGCTACCAATTAGATACTGACTTGCACCCTTTCTTTCGCAAACCAGCCTGGGACGGTGAGGTAGGAGAAGAAATGAGTGTCACTATAGCTTTAAATACTCTATCATTCAGAGATCCTCCTCGTGCAAACAGGAGAGAATCAGAGGCCAGAATAGGCATAGGGGAAGAACGAAGTAATTTGGAACATGGGACTACATAGTATCAGGAACAGAAGACATTCTTGGTAAAATCGGTTGATGCAGGGGTGACTAGCTACAAAAACCAGTGCTTTGATCTTCATCTACTATCTGCAATGTACATCTGCATATCTCTAGAACCATCAATTAGCAAACATTGGTATAGGTATAGATTCTGTTTACATACAGAGCACTATGAGCTTCCTATATGAGATAATTTTATGTAAATATAATTTAAATAACTAAACTTTGAGTATATTTATATATGTACAATATGCATACAATGTATCATATATACACATGTAGTTATGTGTGTCCATATATATGTACATGTATACATAAAGATACATATGTTAATGTGCATGCATGCATGATGGGGTGCAGGGGTCACTATGGCCAAAGGCAATACAAATATTTAATATGTCCTCTACTAAAGTCAATTTCCCATATTTCATTGTTTTCACAGTAATGACCCTATACCAACAGAACACAAGTTCTAACAGATCTTTACCAAGCTAAAAAAGTTTCAAGGGCAGACCTAATGACAACATGTATGTACATTTTGTCTCTGAGGACTAAGCAAGTTAAATTCACTAGGGGGCTGGCTACCCAGTGATTTAAGAAAGCTAATTAATGTTTATTGAGCACTTAGAATGTAGAAAGCATTACTTGTAAGGTGGCAAATTTGAAAGGAGAAAGACTCATTAATACCAAACAAGACTTCTCATTGTTCCCAATGCACAATACTCCCTCTCTGGTTTCCTTACCTTTGCCCTGGCTAATCCCCATATCTATCATGTATTCCCATCTTCCTTCTTTACCTCTCCCTCTGCAAATTGCTAGTTTCCTTCAGACTCAACTCAACTGCCATCTTTTATATTAGACCTTTCCTGATTTCCCCAGATCCTAGGGTCTTCTCCCCTCTATTTTCCTGGTTACCTTTAATACCTATTTATGTGATATTATCTCTCCTGTTAGATCACAAGCTCTTTGAAGGCCAGAACTATTCTACTTTTGTATTTGTACCCAAAGCTTAATGTAGTGCCTAATAAAATGTTGTTTCATTGATTAAACTATACAGTCAGGTGTGGAGGGATTATGATTTGCACCACTGAAGAGAGTACCTATATTAATGAAATCACAGGTCCTCAAAGGCATTGTGTACATAACATGACATTCCTCCATATAGGGTATAATGCATGCATATTTTCTAGCATTTCTCCCATCCAAAAGTTAGCATTAGCAGGGTCCTAGCTCTAAAGTAAACTATTTCCATCATTTTGCACTGACAGGTCTTCAGAGGTGGTCCTTTCTCTAAAGGCACAGAAATGAAAAAGAGAAAGATGGATGACATGAACTCATAAGCACTGAGGTCCATATTTGATCACCCGATTTGAATATATAGTTAAAACAGAATGTCTGCCTTTCTTCTTGCAATAAATTCTATTGCTTTCAATAGAAAAATGCATATTTTTGGTATAACACAAACAATAAAAATATGTTCTAATGATGTTTATGTAATATTGGACAGAAGAGTAATTGTGAGGTAATTACACATTTAGGAGATTAGCAGATCCCAACCAGTAATACCCTGGGGTGTGATTATCTCATTAGCCCTGTGCACTAAGAATAAATATAGAATAGGATGGGTGTGACCAACGAATGTTACTTTTTGCCAAGAACTGTTAGGTAACTTTTTTTTTTTAACATATCCTCCTAAATCTACAGCTTGGGAATTTTTAAAGTGAATTTTATGTTTATGAAAGCCATGAGGCAAAGTCTCCAACTCTGTCAATTTCTCATATAAATCATCTTTCATCAGTATGCCTCTAGTAAATACTAAGGTTATGTTGTCCTTTGTATATAAAGAAACTACAACTGACATACCTGTCATGAGGGCATGCTCTTTGAGGTGTTTTTCTAGTAGTGATGATGGATTTGTACTGAGCAACATTCTACTGGGGCTGCAACTGTGGTCTTGGAACACAAAGAAAGTAGCAAGCTTATATGGGATTGAAGCCATGACCTTGGCCTCACATGAATATACTAGAATTATGTAGGAAAGGCAAAAGAGAGCTTGGGAGGAGAGGGTGGATAGGAGGAAACAGTGGGAAAGAAGAACACATAGCAAGCAAGACAATAATAAGAAGCAGGAACTAGCACTTCTAAAATAGAGAAACTCATCATCCTAAGGCTAAAAATGGTGACATATAAATTTGCAGCTTTAGTTTTCATAAACTAGCTGACCAAGAAGCAGGACAGCATAATGAATAGATAGCCAACCTCCAAATCAGAAAGGCCTATATTGAAGTTCCATTTATGAAACACCCTGAGTCCTTGGAAGCCCTTTTTATAATATTTTTAAATGCTTAAAGTTAAATACATTGGATTAAAAAGAAAACTAATCATACTGAAATGCAGTTATCCAACTTTATGAAAGTTCATGGATCCCAGGTTAAGAAGCAATAATCTAAGACTACCAGTTGCAAAAATCAATGGTATATCTGCTTTAATAGAGAGGATATCCTCATTGAAATTTCCCTTCACCAATAAAATTATAGCTCTGGGCCAATCAGCAATAAAAAAAAATCTAGTTGACAAATCAGTAGTTGACCATCATAACTTCTCTCACTTACCACTGTTATCATGGTTCCCAAATCAAGTTAGCCCTCCAAGTTTCCCTGGATTATCAATAAATGCATAAATGTTAAAGGCATCAAGCCCCAGAATTTTGCAGGTCCTACTCAGTAAGCTCTATGGCCACACAGAACAGATTGGTCTAATAATTTGCCTAATTGCAGAATCATAAAGGTCAAAATTCTGATCCTATGAAAGGGGCCTGAGAAGGAATCTAGTTCAACTCCCTAACTTACAGAGAAATTAAGTCTCTTGCTCACAGTCAGAGATGCATTAAGTGACAAATGTTTACTGCCTGGATTGTGGTATTTAACTGAATGAAGAGCCGATTGGGGGTTGATGAACTGGGCCAAAACAGGAGTAAAAGAGCAGGTTGGATGGCATTTAAGAAAGCACATGGTGCTTTCCATATTCCCAAGGTCTTCTTGGATGTGTCAATGTACTTAACACCAAGAGTCACCCACTGATTCCTTATAGCTGTGAATATAGAACACAATGGTCTCGAGAGCATAGGTGGCACAACAATAACTAATAATAACTAACAGCTAAGGTTTGTCATGGATTTTACAAATATTGCCTTGTTTTATACTTACAAGAAACCTGGGAGGTAAATGCTATTATCATCCCCACTTAACAGATGATAAAGATACTGAAACAGCGATTAAGTGATTTGCCCATAATCGTACAGCTAATGAGTGTCTGAGGCCACATGTGAATTCAAGTCTTTCTCAATGCAGGGCCAGTTCTCAATCCACTATAGCACCTTAATGCCTCTGGTGAAAAAGAGAAATAGGGCTGAAGAGAGAAGACCTTATCACTTTTTTGACAAATATTGGCTGAAATGGCCCAGAAGAAATTGTCTAATTTCTCAATATTGTGGACGACTCTCTTATGACCAGGGGTCAGGCCCCAAAGTAAAATCTAGCCCACAGTCTACTTACAAACTAAGAATGGTTTTTTCATATTAAAATAATTTTTATTGTATTTACAAATGTTAAAAAAAAACATTCTTTGCTCCTGACAGTTCAAAAACAAGGATGAGGGGAGGATTTGGTCCTTGGTAGGAATTTGCTCATCCCTGCTCTAAGACTGTTGTAGAGAAGGTGTCAACTTACATTGTTAGAAGGGTTTCTTCACCTGGGAGTTCCTTATACCAATGAAATCAAAGGTCTAGTCCCTATCCCTTTATTTTCCCACATAGCCTAATTATAATGTTCAATAAAACATAACTGCTGCTACTGCTGTTGCTACAAAACACTTGGATTGTGGGCTCTCCCATAAACTTAACCAAATTGTTTTCTTGAATCTTCTGTGTACATTGTGGATGAAGCTGTACAGACTTGCAGCAAATCCACTGCTTCAGAGGTAAGAGCCACACCCCAAAGTTGCATCAGCACTGTTCTTGCCTTTTTCAGTTTCACCTTATGGAACAATGTGAGATTCTGGCTATGCCTGATACTCTGTGACTGACCACGTGCAAAACGAGAGGCTCAGGATAAGTGGAAAATAGTTGGGAGGTTCTGAATTCATTATCAATTAATTATTCCCAGAAGGGAAAGAGAACAAGACATAAGCACACCATATTAGTAGAGTAAATGGATACCCCATCTAAGGACCTAAGCTGCCTATTAGAGCCTGTGTGGAACTAGTAGGTAACACATTGATTCTGGATTCTAGTCACCATCAGTTACTAATTTGATTCTGAGTACAACATAAAACACAATATTCTGTGGATTAAGATTTGAGGTCCATCTTCCATAGGGTTTGTCTCTCCAATAGTAAATTTGTTTGTCAATAGTAAATTGAGCTTGTCACCATGTTTATTCTAATTTCTTCAAGAACTAGATTGTGAAATTTGGTGGAGGGGGCAGGGAGGATTCTTCCAAACAGTTTCCTTACGATGGATTTACTCTCAGTTTTCTGGTCTTCTAGAATCATCAAGGTAATTTAATACAATCAAGTGACAAAATGAGATAACTGTCTCTACAATTATATTGCTGGCTCACTCATTACTGCTGTTTGCTTAAAGTAATTTTAAAAGTATACTTTATGGGGGTGGCTAGGTGGCACAGTGAGTAGAGCGCTGGCCCTGGAGTCAAAAGGACCTGAGTTCAGATCTGGCCTCAGACACTTAACACACACAAACAAAAACCTAGCCGTGTGACCTTGGGCAAGTTACTTAATCCCAACTGCCCTCCAAAAAGCAAAGAAAAAAAGTATATATATATATATATATATATATATATGATTAGACTGATCTCCTTGGCATCGCTGTGGATTTCATTGAGGAATTATTTTAGGATTAGTGTTCCAAGGCTTAATGTACAATATCATCTGCAAATAAGGAATATTTGGAAAACCTCACCATCAGTGGAAATCCTTCTTTTGTTTGGCAAGATATGTTTTGTAACAATGAAAAATGTTTCTGATGAACATGTATCTTCCTTTGTAACACTTCACTTAACATTAGTACTCAGTGGATCACTGAACAGGATTATCAATGTAGACAAATATTCAAGGAGTGAGGAGGGCAGGTTGAGGGCGCAGAAAATCTAAGATACAGGAAATATCAGAAAAGGAACAGAGCAGAAAGGAGAAAGCACTAACAAGGAAGCAAAAGCAGCCAGGGCTAGGACAGAGAACAGTTTTTTAGACAAAGAAAAACCAGTCCTAAAAAAGCAAAGATTTCATACTCTACAAAGTTCAGTCAGTATACTGACCATAACTATGGCATCTTCTATCGAAAAATAATTGTGAAAACCTTCTTCTTCCTTTCTCATGTACTCTTAGACCAATTACCTGATGGTGGTTATTATACTTTGTTCCCGAAGAAGACCAAAATGACATCACTATGTTAGAGTCAAGTTACAGTGGGTCTTAGTAATGGCTCATCAGACCAATACAAGCTGGGCACAAATAGGCCATGTGGATATTTGGGGTGGATTCTCTGAATCTGCGCATCTTGTGTTTCTTTTCAGCTACTTCAGTTCTGCCTTGCTCATAAAGCACAGCGCCTTCTCTGCTGGGGGCACACCATGCTGGGCCAGCATCTCCTGTGTCACATAATCAATTACAAAGTTCTTAAGAGAGATCTTGAGAGTGTCCTTGTATTGCTTCTTCTGACCACCACGTGAGTACCTGCTCTGTGTGATCTCTGAATGCATGCATGTGTTGCTATCTACCATTTCCTTATTTTTCTTTTTTTTTTAGAACAATTTTAAAAATACATTCCTTCATTGTTTAGTCATGTCTGGCCCTTTGTGACCCCATTTTCCATTCATTTTCTTGGCAAAGATGGAATGGTTTGTGATTTCCTTCTTCAGCTCATTTTACAGATGAAGAATGGAAGGCAAACAGGGTTAAGTGACTTGTCCAGGGTCACACAGTTAGTAAGGTCTGAGGCCAGATTTGCACTGAGGAAGATGAGTCTTCCTGACTTCAGGCCTGCCTGTCTACTGGGCCATCTACCTGCCCTCTTCCCCATACATTCCTAAATACCTTTAAATTAGTATCATCTCCAATATAGACTTTTATCTACATGCAGTCAAGTATGTTAATCTTTTGAACCATACCTCCCCACACTGGATACTAGGGTTACATTATTCAAGTGTGGTGGTTCCACTATTACTGTTGATAAAAATTAATCACCATTAAAATGCTGGCAAGCCTGTTCCATTTTACATCTCTTGTTCTCCATCCAGTTTCATCTATATCTGAATCCTTTTGGGAAGTATTTGCTTAGCTAGGTCTCACATACTTAGCGTCCCTAGAGAGTCAACTAAAAGATCTCAAATAACTCAAATCTGGCCTCAGACACTTAAGACTTACTAGCTGTGTGACCTTGGGCAAGTCACTTAGCCCCAATTGCCCTACCTTCCCCCTCCAAAAAGAAAAAAAAATCACACAATTAATGTTGGAGGGGGGAGAAGAATTTGAATCTATTGAGGCTCATTTAACTCTTCTAAATTTCTATTTTTTCTTTTTAGGGTCCTCTTTCATCTCTTCTCCCTTACTTCAGTGAATCTCAGATCTCAGAAGAATCTCTGAAAGTGCCCTATATCTAGGTTATAACATGGGCTCAGACGCCTTAGCCTTATTGGTTATATAGACTGTATATTCCCCCAAGTAACTAGCATTTATGTAATGCTTTAAGGTTTAAAAGCACTTTACAAATAGTAATCATTTCATTTTGCTCTCACAACAACCCTGGGAGGGAGGGGCTTTTTTATCTCCATTTTGCAGATGGGGAAACTAAGGCAGATAGAGGTTACGTGACTTGCCCAAGGCCACTCAATTAAGTAAGTGTTTTAGGCAAGTTCTGTTTCAGGTTCTTCCCCCCTCCAGGTTCAGCACTCTATAGACTGCACTTCTTAGCTTTGTGAAGTCAGTAACTACATTGACATGATATATTCTAAGGCATGGGCAGTTATGTGGTGCAAGTAATGTCAAAGAGACCAAGTGTATGTGATGTAGCAAAAGTGTTTTCTATCCACACAAGAAAAACAAAGTGGATGATTGCCAGATAGAATGGATAGAATGCCAGACCTGAAGTCAGAATGACCTGATTTCAAATCCAGCCTCAGACACTTACTACCTGTCTGACCCTGGACAAGTCACTTTACCCTGTTTGCCTCAGTTTCTTCATATATAAAATGAGCTGGAGAAGGAAATGACAAACTACTCCAGTATCTTTGCCAAGAAAATTCCAAATGGGGTCAACAAAGAGTGGAACACGACTGAAATGACTGAATAACAACATTCCAAAGCATAGGTCATGTGAACAGGAATAATTTACTGGAGCTAAATTTTATGACTAGTGAAATACTAGCATCTGAGCCAGAAAGCCAGTTACTTTTTCAAGCATCTGGAAGTCACAGGCAGGTGATGCAACATATGCTCTTGATCATGAGCCAGAGATGAGATTAAATATTGGTCTTTCTCATGGACACATCCAGAGGACAAACACCACCTTCCCCCTTTGCTATAGTGAAGTATTTTTATCTGATGGCTACCACTTATTTCATCAGCCTTGTTTTCTCTATACACAGAAACTTTGTTGTCAGATCTGATCAGTAGTCCTGATAATCTGATTATCACCATTCTGGTGGGCCAGTCCTCAGTGCTCTGAGTATGGAAATATGTTCTGCCCAAGACAGACTATAGTAATGAAGAGAGTGAGTTCTGCCCTGTGTGCCCTTTGCTGAAGCCACATCTCCAAGCTACATTATAATGAGGGCTTTTCTATCATGCCCCATCACCCAGAATGGATGGTACTAGGAAGGTGCCAAGTAGTGGCCAAGTACCACTGGGCTTTCCTGCCCAGACAGTTGTGGCTTAAGAATCTTCAGCTGATGGCCAAGAGAAGAGAGTTCTGACCCCGCCACTTGCATCAGGAAAGGGCAGTTATAACCAGCTTACCTCATGGTAGGGTTGGTGGGGAGGGGAGAAAGATGATTCTGGGCACATAAGGTGAGTCAACTTTTCATCCGATTGTTATAGCTAATTTCTTACTAACACCCAAAAAAGTTAACTCGATCTCCCCAAATCTAATAAAATGATATAAAATCTTCTAGCTAGAGACAGTGTAGTATAGTAGATAGAGAAATGGCCTGAATTCAAGGCCTGACTCTGAAACATACTGATTATGGAATCTTAGGAAAGCCTAAGCATTCTCAGTGTTCTAGGCAACTAAGACTCTGAGTTTCAGATAAAGTACCAACCTGCATTGGTAGAGTAGGAAGCTCCTTATCTGGGAGTTCCTTATGTCAATGAAATCATAGGTCTAGTCCCTTTCCTTGTAAAGCTCTAAAATGTAAATTTTCCACTGTGAAGACAATGAAATAGCATATATGTGTATATGTGTATGTCCATATGTGTGCAACATGTCCACATATATACATATATGTACATGTGTATGTATATATCTTCAAGAATTTCTGTATTTCTAGTCATTTGGGAGATATATGTTGGATATTTTTCTATTCCTCCATATAATATTCAGTTGGTGGTAATATATAACAAAGTGTTCCAAAAATTTAGTTAATATTAAAATATATGACCCTCTCCTGCTACCAGATATAAAAGAGAGTAAAAGCAACTATATTTGGTGTAATAGCTGGAATATTACTGTACTGTTCCACTTCTCTTAAAGAAGCAAAGTCTTCCTGAAAAAACTGGAGTAGAGGGCTTACATTTCTAGAAAATTTCAAAAGAACCCCAATGTATTGTGAGTATTCACAATGGACTTTAACACTTCAAAACATGTGCTATTTCATCAGCATGGTAACTCTTTCTTTACCAATATGGTGAATCCACCATGACCAAGAAAAACCATCTCATAATGAAAGAGAGTGAGAAAGAGAGGAGGGAGGGAGGAAAGAAGGAAGGAAGGAGAGGGGGAAGGAAGGAGTTATTAAAAAACATGAGACCTGAGGGGTTGTGAAAAGAGTTTAAGAAAGAGAAAAAAAGGTGAGGGGTAGGAGAATATGACGGCAAATCTGTAGAGGAAAAAGAAACTACTGTTAAATGGCAAAAAATCAATTCCCTGTGAAAGGTTGGTAGGATAAGCATATGAGCATGTGTAGTTATATGTGTGCAAACACACTGGCTGGTAGGTAAAAAGTACATAGTGATGGATAGAAAATGAAGATGAAGATTCTGAAGGTGCAAAGGCTCTTACCTATAGTGGAAAAAAAAACCTGCTAACAAAACATTTACTTGTACCTCTGCACTCTGAACTTGAACCATTCCTATTTAGCTTCTGGTGCCAAATGATGCAGCTAGATACCAAAAAAGCTGCCACGAGAAACTGGAGAGGGGAAGGAAATCCACTGAACTCAGTCCTCAACATTGCTATGGAGACTACATCTCAATTTCTTTGCCAAGTCACATTATAAATGCATCTCTGATCACATGAAAGGTTTTCTCACAGGTGAGGTTAAAGCCAGAACCTTCAAACATACAGTGTGATTTCATTCCCCTAAGGAATCATCTTTCGCTACAGAGATGCCAGGTGGCCTTCCAGGGAGAGAACAAAGCCTGCAGCATCCTGGGTCTTTATTTTTATACACAGCAGAAGTTACAGGTACAACTCTTGCCTGCCAATGACTGGGATGACAAAATTCCTTTGCTTAGTATCTCCTAGTGACCAAAGATAGAGTTCATTTTAAATTCCTTTGAAAAAAATATATACAGGAAAACAATATACACATGACTACAAAGTAAAGAGAAAGAATAATTTTTGAAAGTTTAACTGAATTACCAAACTTAATCCAGAAAAATCAAGAAAATGCATTTTCCTCTCTTCACTAAAGAGGCAGGGGGTCAAGGGGTGGACTTTGGTTGTGGAATATTGCACATATATGATGAATTGGTTGGTTAGTTTTGCTAAAGTGCTTTTTATTCCTTTTTTAAATCTTTGTTACAAGGGATTGCCTGCTGGTAGGGGAGAGAGATTTTTTTGGAAATAAACATGATATAAAGTTTTTAAAAATTCAATTGCAATGTTAAAAAAATACCATAATAAAATCACAACATGAAAACAAGACTTCAATGGATACCTTTAACAACTCAAGGACAAGACATTTGGCAAATTATACTGTTTTGCAGAGGGAGGAACCCCTCAAACTATAACCGAAACGAAGCAAGTTTAAATCTCACTCTGAATTCCAACTTTCCCCTTAACAGATAGCATTTTATTTGTACATTTTATGGGTAAGATGGTCCTGATGTATAGCTGACAAATTGCCTTCAGGTACGAAGTCATGTAATTTCATTTCTGCACCCAGGTGAATAACCCAAAAGAAAAAGGTATCCATTTTAAGAAACATACTGGAACATATAATGGCCTCAGGATCCCATACCTCAGGACTGTGGTACAGGGAAAACTTTGTTGCTAGACTTATCTGGTGCCTCCAGAGATAATCCCCTAAGAATGGACTCCAAAACAGACCCTCCTTTTGAAACAAAGTCCATGATATAGCAAGTCATGCTATAGAGAGGATCCAGGTCTATTTAGCCTAAAGAAATGTTCATAATGAGAAAATGGAGATGGGAGAAAAAAAGTTGAGGGGGAAAAGTTGTCTTTCAACAAGATGATCCAGAATTAGAGTAGGGTTGTTTAAGAATTTCAAAAAGTAAGACAATGCAGAAAGCAATTTTCTGATAAATCTAAACATATCATGTCTTAATCTTCATTTCTGTATATTTGTGTTCTTGTCCCATCACCCCTTTTATATAATAAATTCAGTAAGGATAGGGGGTATATCTAATTTTCCTTTATACTTCTTCTAGCACCTGACATACAAATAGCACATAGGATATACTTAATAAATAAATGGTTGCTAATGTTGAAAGAAATTCAATAAGCATTTATACCTACTACATAGAGATGACTTGTAATGCTTGGAAATATGAAGACAAAACAATACATTTGTGACCTCAAAAGGTGGAGCTGGCTTGGAGACGGTCCTGAATACCATGAATGAAAGAATGCTGGAAAGGCCAATAAAATCCTTTATGTCTTTAGATAGGTATATATCCCAACTATTCCCTTCCATATCCTTAGGAATGAAATAATGTTTCTCTTCATAACTTAAAGGATTTAACAACTACTGAATCTCAGAGTTGGTAGGACTTAAGGCAAACAGGAATGTATTCAAGAAAAAAGTGTCACTTAACCAGCTTTATTGTTCAATGCCTCTCCAATAGAACAGGCATGGTTTTGTTGTTGTTCAGTCATTTTGGTCATGTCCAACTCTTGATGACCCTATTTGGGGTTTTCCTGGCAAATGTAGTTGGAGTACTTCGCCATTTCCTTCGCTAGCTCATTTTAAAGATGAGGAACTGAGGCAAACAGGGTTAAGTGATTTGCCCAGGGTCACACAGGTCTGAGCCCAGGTTTGAACTCAGGAAGATGTCTTCCAGACTGTAGACACTCTATCCACAGGGCCACCTCACTGCCCCAAGCAATTATATTGGGAAAGAAAATGATCTTATCATTCTAAAATACTTAAATCAACTAAAATCCACTGCTTATCATACCACCCTCCTTCAGTCCAAATCGTTATGCTTCTTCCTTCTGATTAATTTATTTTTTTAATTTTTTTATTAATAATAGTATTTATATATATTTGAAACATTTAATTTTAAGACCTCGAATTTCAGATCCATTCCCTTCCTCCCTTGTCATCCATTCCCTCTGGGAAGATAAGTAATTCAGTATATGTTGTACATGTCTAGCTATGCAAAACATTACCATAGTAGATATATTGTACAAAGCTGCTTATAATTCCCTCCTATTCATCCCACCCCCTACCTGGTCCACTCCCTACTTGATCCTGTCCCTCTTCTATAGTGGGTACTTCCAACCTCCCCTCCTCCCAAGAATGCCCTCCCATCCATCATCCCTCCCTCTCATCCCCCTTCCCCCTATTCTGCTACAGGGTGAGATATCCCATTTAGTATGTCATTCTCTCCCTGAAGCAAATTCAATGAGAATGTGGTTTTGCCTTTTTGCCTTCCTATTCTTCCCCTCCCCTGCAGCCACTTCCCCTTGCTTCTTCTACATGAGATAGTTTACCCTACCCTGTCTCTCCCCATCTCCTCTTGCCACTTTCCTCTCTCACCTCATAATTTCACCCCTTGAGTATCCTCCCTTCCCAACAAATTCAACCTATGCCCTCTCTCCATGTATAACTGTAAACATATATACACACATTCACATATGTATTCATATGGCCATACACCCTTCTTCCATTATTTTCACACTGAGAAAGATTTCATCAGTCACAATTATTGTTTTTCCATATAGGAATGTAAATAATTCAACTTTGATAAGTTCCTTTTGATTTCTTTTCCCTGATTACCTTCTCAGGCATCTCTTGCTTCTTGTGTCTGGATGTCAAATTTTCTACTCAATTCTGGTTTTTTCCTCAAGAATGCTTGAAAGTCCTCTATTCCACTGAATGACCATATTTTCCCCTGAAACAAAATACTCAGTTTTCCTGGGTAGGTGACCCTTGGGTTCATTCCCAGTTCTTTTGCCCTCTGGAATATCATATTCCATGCCCTTCGATCCCTCAGTGTAGAAGCCACCAGGTCCTGGGCTATTCTGATTGTGTTTCCACAATATTGAAATTGTTTCTTCCTGGCTGCTTGTAGTATTTTCTCCTTGATCTGGGGATTCTGGAACCTGGCTATAATATTCCTGGGAGTTTTCTTTTTGGGATCTTTTTCAGGAGGTGATTGGTGGATTCTTTCAACCTCTATTTTGCCCTCTGGATCTAAAACATCAGGGCAGTTTTCCTTGAGAATTTCTTGAAGGGTGATCTCTAGGTTCTTTCTTTGATCATGGCTTTCAGGTAGTCCAATAATTTTTAAATTGTCTCTCCTGGATCTATTTTCCAGGTCAGTGGTTTTTCCCATGAGATATTTCACATTGCCTTCTATTCTTTCATTTGGATCTGCTTAACAGCATCTTGATTTCTCATAAAGTCATTAGTTTCCATTTGCTCCAGTCTAACTCTGAAGGAATGAATCTCCTCAGTGAACTTTTGAGATTCTTTTCCATCTGGCAAATTCGACTTTTTAAGGCATTCTTCTCCTCATTGCCCTTTTGGGCCTCCTTTGCCATTTGAGTTAGTCTATTTTTTAAGGTGTTGTTTTCCTCAGTTAGGCTGTTGACCCTTATTTCATACTTTCCCTGCATCCTTCTCATTTCTCTTCTCAATTTTTACTCCAATTCTCTTATTTGATTTTTAAAGTCCTTCTTAAGGTCCTCTATGGCCCGTAACCCACTCATGTTTTCCTTTGGGGCTTTTGGAGCAGGATTTCTGACCTCACAGCCGTCCTCTCACTCTATGCTTCGATCCTCTTTGCCCCCAAAGTAGGAGTCTAAGGTTGCATTTTTCTGTTTAATTTGTTTCCTTCGCCTTGGCATGCTGTCACTTAATTACTTGACTTTTGGGCTTATTGCCACAGTATGGCTTTGCCGCCAGACCGGGGAACTTTCGCCCCGAACATGTGGGGGGACAACTTCCATTTCTGGCAAGCTGGAAACCCACCCACGACCTCCACCCCAGATCACAATCCAGATCCAGGGAGGTTAAGGCAAGAGTGATTACCCCCCAAGACTGATTGCTGGATCTCCCTACAGTTCACAGGCCAGGAGCTGGAGTTGCCTCTGAAAACTACAAAATGGCATGTCTCCTCAGTGGCTTCTAGCCCCCAGGGAAGGAAGCCGACGCATTCCCCAAATACTGGTCCCAAAGTCCATAGGGCACTAACCTCTCACTTTGTCCTAGGCATGTCTATGTTGATAATTCTGGAATCGCCACAGCTCCTGGTGTTCTGGGGTCCCTCCAGCCGGCCACTGGCCCTGCCACCCTGGGGTTAAAATCATGACTCAGGCGGACCTGTGCTTGGCTCCCCACGCACTGCACTCTGCACTGTGCTGCCGGCTCCCAGAGCACTGCACTGGTCCTTCCTGCAGGGCTGCTGGGCTGTCTTCAGCGGGAGGTTAGCTTCTCTCATTCTGTGGGTGGTGGGGCTCCAGAAGTTGTTCAGAGTCCCCTTTTACATAGTTTGGAGGTGATCTGGGGGGAGAATGGCTTGGATGCGCTCTTTCTACTCTGCCATCTTAGCTCCACCCCCCCCTTCTGATTAATTTATAAAGTTATAAGGAAATAGGGAGATTTTTAAAACTGACAGTCATAGACTTTGACAGAGAGAAAAAAGCTTTAGAAATATAACTATTCATTTTCCAGAGGAAGAAACTGAGGCCTGGAATGGTTTAAGTGACTTGTCCCAAGAAAATCATATAGCAAGGCAGAAGTAGAATGGAGACTAGAACCCAAGTTTTCCAAGTCCCCTTTCCAATACAAAATACAACTCTATCAAGTGCTCTTTCTACTATAACACTGCTTTTCATGAAACAAAGAAAAAATTTCCTTGGGTCATAGTCTTTGTAGGAAAATAGAAACCCTATGCAAATGACATGCACATTTATGCTATACTGCACCTGTATCCCCTAATTATATTATATGCCTAAGGAAATTCTTAATGGATCTCACCCATGAGAGGGAATGCTGAAGGAGCTAAAAATTCAATAAAGGGAACATATACGTTTAGAAATTTTCCATAGTTAATATGGTTTGTCACGCCTAAAGTTAAATGCTCCAGATGCTTTTTCAATCCTTATCACCTCTTGAAATGTTACAGGGCTAAGTATTTCCCTGAATACAAGTGATCCTCAACTCTGTGACATTAGCTTGGGAGAGGTTTGGTTGTGCTAAAAATTAGTTTCTCTTAATCTTTCCCAGTCAGCATTCAGACTTTAATTTAGGCCACCTCTAGATTAGACCTAATAAAAATCACTTTTATACTTAGGAAATGATGGTTATTTGCTTTACTTATCTAGAAGTAGACCTGTAGACCTACTATGGGAAATCTTGTCCTTCATGATAAGTTTGCTCTAACCAAAGTACCTTTACTTTTCTTTAGTCTAAATAACATTTGTTATATGTTACAGGGCACAGTGGATAGAGCATCAGGCCTGGTGTCAGAGAAGACCAAGTTCAAATCCAGCTTCAGACACTTATTAGCTATGCGATCCTGGGCAAGTCAGGTTCCCCATCTGAAAAATGAACTGGAGAAGAAAATGGCAAACTGCTCCAGTATCTTTGCCAAGAAAACTCCAAATGGGGTTAAAAAGAATCAGACAGGACTAAAACAACTGAACAACAAACATTTGTTAAGTATCTACTATGTGCCAGGCAATGTGTTAGTTAGTATATGACAGGTACCAGAATCTTGATTGAATGATAAATTTGGATTGAATGAACTATAAAGAAGGTAAGATTACTGAGTGATGGTGGTAAAGATCTTTGAAGTGGCAACTGGGAACAAGGAATATCCAAACTCCCTATCACAATCAGTTAGTTGGAGAATATGAGTGTAACTTGTGCTGGAAAAGATGTCGAGGGATGCCATGTTATCAGGAGGGAGCCGAGGCTGAATAAGTACAAATATATACAAAGTAGTTAAATGCCAGGTAGACTGGGATGGAGAATGCTAACAGCTGGCAGTTTTAGAAGACTGGTGTTAACAGATAAAGGGCAGGGAAGGATCAGAAAAAGCTTTATGCAGATGGTGATGTTTCGTTGTGGGTGAAAGGAAGAGGAGGTCTCTATGAGGTGGAGTTGAGGATTCCAGGCAGGATGTGAGATGGGAAATGAAATGTGATGTGTGAGAAATAATGAGAATGCCAGTTTGTCTGGATCACCAGGGTCCAAAACTAAGAAAAAAAGTAAACTTCTTTCTCAAAATGGAAGGGTAGCATATTGTGGTACTCCTTAAACATCTTCTAGACTGCAATAATAACCTCTCCCTCTTGAATGTGTCAAAACACATAAATGTTTTGTACAAACAACTCAAACATTTACCACATATTCACTTTTGTATATTGACCCAAGGGAGAGGGAGGGGCCAGGCATGGCGAGGCGAGTTAGCATCCTGTTACACATAATCCTCCCAATAGAACAGGCTTCATTTTTTGAATTGCTATCACACCCTATGTCTCTTTGTTTCTCAATAATACATGGAATCTTTTTTCCTTCCAATTGTAAAGATCCATTTAGAAAGATTTAATGCTGGTGGGGTACTTTTAAAAAATTCCTTGGTGGGGCTTCCCATTAATAACTCTGTTTACAACATCCCCAGGAAGGAAATGGAGGAGGAACCAAAAGATATGGATGGAAAAATAAAATCAAAGGGACCAGGTGAACTGAATCCTAATGGCTCTCCCAGAAAAGCTGAACTGGTGTGTACCTTTCAATAACACCCTTGAAATGAAAGAAAAACACCTTATTTGGGATGAAACATACATTTGAAATTATCTGCACAGACTTATTGCCTTGTACCCTTGGGTTTTCTGTAGGCTAAAGAGAATGGAACCTTCCCTACTGTTTGTTTGATTTGGTCTACTTGAAGGCCAAAAGATGTGGTGATGGTAGTTTGGAAAAACAATTAAAAAGCAGTGCAGGCAGTGGCTTTTGGGGATCCTAATTAGCTGACCCATTTCTAGGTAACATTAGGGAATTTGTGGGCAGTGATTATTATCTCTTTAAAGTTCTAATTAAAATGTCAAACTGTGTGGTAGAATGTCTTTCAAGCTGCATGTAATTTGATTATGTTGGCTTATTGGAAAATTTACCCTGGAAAGACAAATAAACTAAAAAGATCCCAGAAGTCCAGGCTTTGTTCCAGAAGTACAATCCATAGAACCAATAGTCTTTCATAACTTACCACTCACCCAAGGGGAGACATCCAAGTGTCAGAGTCAGTTTCATAACATGAAGGAGAAGGCTTGTCCCACAGTAAATCCCCAGCCTTGGAATAATTAGATGAATGGGGGTGCCTGAGACTGGTTAAACAACAAATGCTCACTATACAGATTATTATTCTTTTTTTACTTAGAGGGCACTGGGAATGAGAATTACCCTCCCGTCTTTCAGAATGCCATCTCCAAACTTTGTGTAACACTCAAAAAGAAGCATAGACAATGATGAACCTCCAGGACTGATTGGCAGAAAGGACTGTTCAGTGCTTGAACATAATAATAGATGCTCAGAGTAAATGTTGATTCCCCACAACCAGGATACCTCTCATGCTGTCTTTCATATGTAAATATGAAGATGCTTCCATCAGTAAGCTTGTATTTTGTTTGTGTTTCCAGTAATGCTGAAGGGCATCTATCCACATTCTCTCACTGGATAATCCTTGGGATCAAATAATAGAATATAGGATCATAAGAATAAAGCTCTAGAGCCAGAGGGGATTGTAAAAGACTTCACTTTGCAGATGAGGAAATTGAGGCTAGCTCAGAAATTAAGTGACTTGCCCAAAGTCACACAGGTAACTTTGGTGGAGCAAAGAATTGAGTGCCAGGAAGACTCATCTTCCTGAGTTGAATTCCAGTCTCAGACAGTGACTTAAGTCTAATTTGCCTCAATTTCCTCTATCTGTAAAATGAGCAGGAGGTGGCGCAGTGAATACAGCACCGGCCCTGGAGTCAGGAGGACCTGAGTTCAAATACAGCCTCAGACACTTAACACAAAAACTGTGTGACCTTGAGCAAGTCACTTAACCCCATTTGCCCTGCCTTCCCCCTTCCAAAAAAGGGGAAAAAAAGAGCAGGAGAAGGAAACAGCAAACCACTCCAGTATCTTTGCCAAGAAAACCCCAAATGGGGTCAGGTACAATTGAAATGACTGAACAACCTCCAATACTAAATTCAGTACTTTTTGCACTATAACGTGCTGGCCCACATTCAAAATGTGGACCAAGCTTACAAGTACAGTTGGTGGTCAAGGTAACTGTGTTAACCCAGGGGAAACAAAAACTGTAAGGATGACTTCATTAGTTATAAGCAACCCAATTAAGAGAAGTATCCTAGTGTGGTGGGTAGAGAGCTTACCTGGAAGGCCTGGTTTTGCAATGCCCCCTCCCATTTGCTGCCACAAACACACCTAACACATACTGGTTGTATGACTTTGGCTAAGTCACCTCATCTTAGTACTCTGGGTAATTTCTCAAGGACTATTGGTTTCAAAGAAACTATCAACCTGTGATTATATAGTTTCCTTACTTAGAAGCTTTGATTATGAAGGTATTAGAATATAAGCCTCTTGAAGAGACCTGTTGTGTTTTTCATATTGGTACCTCCAGCCCTTAGCACAGTCCCTAAAACATAGTAAAGGCTGAATAAATGCTTTTTTCATTTATTCATTTACTCAAAAATTGCAATTATGTAATTATAATACCAATGAAATATAGTTCTAATCCTTAACCCAACCAAGTTAAATTGCCACAGAAAAAGTACAAGGGGTTACCAGTTTAAGATAAAATTTTGCTAGGATAACTCTAAGTCATAAGATCATAGCTTTAGAGCTGGAAGGGACCCTAGAGGTCATTTGACAAATAAGGCAACTGAGGTAAAGCCTAAGGTCACAAAAATATCAAACGAAAGTAGCAGGATTTGAATCCAGATTCTTTTGTAACTCCAGATTCACTCTTCATTTCACTGTACCATACTGCTACTCCAGTTTTTCCTGTGGCACATTTGTACCTCAAGTTGGTAGTAAGAAGAAAATAGCTGAAATAACCTGTTTGTGACTTATGTGGAGTGAATTCTCTGCTTCAATCTAGTTCAGTTTTGGCAGATCCATTCAGTAAAGGGAATATGAAAACTATTTATTTCTTTGTTGCCAGTTCCCAGAAAGACATGAAAGTGTCTTTGGGCAGGGGACTATAACTAATTGGTAAAGTCAGTGACCTCCATCCAGGTCACATCTGAAAGCCAAAGGTCAAACAGTCCAGAGGCAGGTTGTACTGCTATGACTGTTACCTCTTCTGGGGACAAACAGATGGCTTCACAATCTCTTGGAAGTCAATCTGGAAATTAGAAAAAGAGCCAAATCAAACTTGAATTTTAAATAGAGGGAGGATATCTTTTTAATGGAGTCATCTGTTGCTGCAGGTTGTAATATCAAAACTCCGGAAATGGATGGAGATGGAAAGAAGATAATTAATTAGCTACTTTTTTTTTAATGACACTGAGTCTCAGTTCAAAAGACCCTCACATTTCTGGCCCTGGATGATCTCCACTCTTCATTCCCACTGGGTTTATGAAAGAAAGAATTTATGCATTGAACTATAATTTGACAATTCATAGCTGGTGGGCTTGAGGAATCTATTCTCCATCCCTGTAGTATGTTTGGACAAATAGACTAGACAATACCACTCCTAACTATTTTTTTTAACTAGACTACTTAGGGTCTTTAAAGAAATGATTTTTCAAAGATATTTATAAACTAGATGGCTTCTGAGTTTCAACCTACCTCTAACTCTATGAATCTATAATTTCCACAAAACTTTTCTGACTTCAGTCACCCCACTATAATGATTTCCTTACTTTTCTTTGTTACTTTATTTGGCTTCTGTCTTTCTGACTTTCTGGTTTAATTAACCAATCAATAAGTGTTTATGGAACACTATATTCTCAACACAGAACTGGGATACAAAAGAATGATGACATGGTCCTTGATCTCACAGCCAGCTGAGAAACAGAAAACATGAATGACGAAAATACTTCATAATTATACCCCACTTAACAAAGATCATTATGGGTTGGCATAATTGGGAAAACTTTGATTATGAAGGTATTAGAATATAAGCCTCTTGAAGAGACCTGTTGTATTTTTCATATTGGTACCTCCAGCCCTTAGCACAGTCCCTAACACATAGTAAAAGCTGAAGAGATGCTTTTTTCATTCATTCAAAAATTGTAATTACAACTGTATTACATTGTGATGCACTTATCTTGGTTTCCTGCTCAAGTTCTTCCCTCCCCATCTGGATTGTAAACTCCTCAAGGATAGGGATCACTTCTCTTTCCGTTGTACCTCCTTCCCACCTTCCACCTCAAGCGTTCAAGCAACAATTCCCTACATATTTCATTCCTAAGGGCTTGCTGAATAAAGTTTCCTTTGGCATATTTATGCCCTATCTGATTATTGAAGAATGGCTTATGAGCCATAAATATAGATTTAGATATCTTGACCTTTTATAGGGTTCTTATTTTCAAGTGAAGTGGATATATGCCAGTTAGGGTACTTAGGAATGACAGGATTGGCTGCATATTTTAGAGTATTATAAATCTGACTTAGCGAGATAGCATACACAGAGGTAAAATATTCAAGTAAAGGAAGAGTGCATCTCTAAACACAAATAAAAACTTGATGTAAATAGCATCCTTACTTTTTGTGAGGCAGCTAGATAACATTATGGAGAGAATTCTGGACCTGGAGTCAAGAAGACTTGAGCCTCGGGTGGCTAGGTGTTGCAGTGAGTAGAGTGTCGGCCCTGGAGTCAGAAGGTCCTGAGTTCAGATCCAGCCTCAGACACTTAACGCACACACAAACAAAAACCTAGCCATGCGTGTGACCTTGGGCAAGTTACTTAACCCCAATTGCCGTCCAAAAAGCAAAAAAAAAAAAGAAGAAAAAGAAGAAGAAGACGACTTGAGCTCATATCCAGCCTCAGACACTTGCTGACCCCGAGTAAGTCACTTTAATCCCTGTTTGCCTCAGTGTCCACCTTCCTTGAAGGTCTATCATGAGGATTAAATAAGATCATATTTTTAAGGCACTTAGCACAGTGCCCGGTACCTAGTAGGTTCTACTGGAATGCTTATTCCCTTTCCTATTTCTTTGATTAACATTCCAATCCAATTTGTCCCTTCAGACAGTGATCCCCAAACTGTAGCTTACAGCTAAGGGCGCTATTCCTACTAGTTTGAAGCTCCAACTTCTCACACAGTTCTCCACCCACACCGCCTGCTCCTGGCTGCTCTAGTATGCGAAATTTATCATCAAGACTCTCTTAGCTGTCTCACTTCTGGCAAAGGGCCTCCCTTCCCTGCCTCTCCTCCCCTCTGCCCCTTCCCCCAAGGGAGGTCTTCCACCTGCTCTAACTCTCTACTCATCATACCTCAGTGCCTGGCCTATTTCTGTCTACACAGTTGCCAGATTTTAATATGACTCACTCTGATGATTATGTAGACAAACTGAGAGATTCACTGGGTCACCATTATTAACTCAAAGGAAACTGAAACCTTTATTACAGTCTTTGACCACAAGGCTACATGGGTTTGAATTATTTGTTATTACAGGGCTAGGTCTCAACATCAAGACATTCCTCCCCACCCTGCCCCACCCCCAGACTCTTTGGAGGCAAAAATAAATAAAATTTAAAAGTGAATTTATTTTTAAATATACATTAAATATGTTATATTGTCATTGCCAGAAACCAGAGTGTTTATTAGCACAGTAAAGGTGGAAATCAAGTGTGCAAAAACCCTATTTGAACTCAAAATGGAGAAAAGGGGCATTAGACTTCGATTCAGAAGTGCTGGGTTCCTTGTATGTTAAGAATCTTAAATCTTTCCTTCCCTACTTGCTCTTTTCTATCTGCCTACAAAATGCTCCAATCTCCCTAATCCTTTAAGGCTTCTTTCTTTTGACCTCTCTATCCCATCCAACTGCCATCCTATTCCATCTCTCTTCCCTTTCAGGATAACCTCCTTGGAAAAATCACCATCGCATGCTTTCATTTCCTCACTACCTTAGAGAACAAGATATGTTTTTTGCCTTTATCTCTCCAGCACTTGATAAAGTATATGTCACATAGCAGGCCTTAATAAATAAATGATTGTTGACTGACAAGTATAATAACAACATGACCAGAAGGGGTGTGGTACACACTAATGTGAGCAGCAATGCATTTAGCCTGCCAACAACCAGACCTACTTAGAGTATTTTGGTGAAGTCAGTTTCAACCCATAGCACTTATCTGGATTCTATATTTTTAAATGCTACAACACTCAGGGAGGCAGGGGTTTCCAATCTGATATATGTTTACCAAATTTTAATATAATTCACTGTGATGATTGTATAGACAGAGGGAGACACACTGGGTCATCATTATTAACTCAAAAGAAAGTGAAACCTTTATTATAGTCTCTGACCACAAGGCTGCATGGGTTTGAATTATTTGTTATTACAGGGCTAGGTCTTAACATCAGGACATTCCTCCCCACCCTGCCCCAACCCCCAGACTCTTTGAAGGCAAAAATAAATAAATAAATAAATAAAATTTAAAAGTGAATTTATTTTTAAACATACATTTTAAATGTTATATTGTCATTACCAGAAACCAGAGTGTTTATTAGCACTCTTTGACCACAGGGCTGCAAAAATTTGAATTCTTTGTTATTACACGGTTATGTCTCGATATCAGGACATTTCTCATCTCACCTCATTCTTTAGGGGTACAAGACAAGGGGCTATGGAGAATAGCCAGTAAATAATTATATTATCCTAGAGAAATATTCTAAAGGTAGAAGATGTGATTCGATCCCTAATTCCTGACACAAATAGACTATGACCACTCGAAAGTCAGTCTCTCTAAGATTCTAAATTGTAGGGAAGGTGCTGGCCTGAATTGGTATGTGGAGTTTTCGTATCCAAAAGTCCCTTATACCATGAAATTGCATATCCGGGCCCTATTTCCTATGTACTGAATAAAGTTTTCTGTTTGAAAAATAATCTTCATTTTACTTCCTATGTAGCCTTCTATGGCAAATTCTAGAATGGTTTCTTTTCTATGATGAAAAAACATGTGGGAAGATCAGAGGATCAGATTTAAATCTAGAAGAGAATCTATGGTCCATAGAGTCCAAACCGGCTCTTACTATTCTATCATTACCAGCCTTATGGTGATGCCAGCCTTCAGATATGCCCCATCTTCACTTGTTTGTTTTTGCTACTAAACATTCTCTAACTCAGAAAGAGTGGCATCCAGAGAAGTTTTTAAAAATCTAATTCTGTTTATTTTGCTCATTCTCTACATTCCCAAGCTGGTGGACAGCCAATACAAACCAAGATAAAGTGTGACAAAGAAGGAAAATGGAGTGTGGTATGGAGCAGCAAGTAGGCCAATGGGACTGGATCAAAGAATACGTGGGGCATCAGAGCATTGAAAAAGTAAGAAGGGTTCAACTTGAAACTCAAGGGAAATTTACACTTGATCCTGAAATAGGGAGCCATTGGAATTTTTGAGGGGGAAGGGGGAGTGATATACTCAGAACTAAACTTTAGGAAATTCATTTTGGAAACCAAATGGAGATTGGAGTTGAATGGTATGGGAAGACTCATAAGATTTAAGTAAAGAGACCAATTAGAAGTCTACTACAACAATCCAGGAAAGTTGATGAGGACCTGAACTAGGGTGTTAGCTGTGTGAGTGGAGAGAAGGGGAACTAGATATGATGGATGTTGGGAAGTTAAAAGAGAAAAATCTGGCAAAGGATGGGATCTGTATGGTGAGTGAGAAAGAGAAGTCAAGGATTACACAATAATGCAAATAGATGCTTTGGCTAATTTACATTTTGGTTATATATTTTTATAGTTAGCTTAAGCACACAATTGTATGTTCTTATTTTTACCTTTTCTTTTAAGCCTGAAATTATTCTCGGATTTCTTTAAGAGATAGCCTTAGAGTGTGGAAATGCATTCACCTGAGGAGCAGTGCCCAACATAAATTTAACAAAAGTTCTTTTCCTGATGCTTTTCACAGGGTCCTCCTGAGAATCTCCTGCCTTTACTATTTGTGACTTTGTTATAGAAAAATTCTTTGTTCTCTCTATAGTATGATTTTTTGTCTGGGTTTTATACACCTCATTTGGCTGCATTCTATAGAGCACAGCGTTAATGTGCCTCGTAAATTCTAGCAGTTTTCAGGATTAAATCTACATTTTCTAACAGTGCCTCTTTAGCTTCCTATTTCTAATCAGGGGCATGACCATCATTCCAACATTGGACAAAGAGACTTAGGGGCTCAAATTTGGTCACAGATTCCTTGACTGTTTCTTTTTCTTATTTTTTTCTTTGCTCTCTTTCTTTTTTGTACTCCAGTTAAGGACAAAGACAAAACTTAATTTTTTGTGTGTGCCTCCCTCTCTCCCCATCCCCTTCCACTCCCTATTATCTCTAGGATCAAAAACAAAATCCTCTGGCATTGAAAAACTGTTAAAACCTCTGTCTCTGTATCTGTGTCTCTGTATTTCTCTCTCTCTCTCTCTCTCTCTCTCTCTCTGTCATACACACACACACACACACACACACACACACACACACACACTCCTTTCCCGTTCTCTCCCTACTATACATTCTTTGATTCAGTGACCTCTGACCTCCTTGCTGTTCCACAAACAAAACATTCTACCTTTTGGCTCTGCCATTTTCTTTGGTTGTCCTCCATGCCAGGAATGCTTTTCTTCATCTCTACCTTTTGGTTTCCTTCAACTCCCAGTTAAAATCCTACCTTCTATAGGAAGCCTTTTCTGACCCTCTTAATTCTAATTCCTTCCTTCTAATTATTTCTTATCCTATTTTAGCTTGTTTGTACATATTTGTTTGCTTTGTGTCTCCCCGATTAGATTGTGATCTCCCCAAGGGCTGTATCCCCAGCACTTAGAACAGTGACTAGCACAGAGTAGGCACTTAAAAAATGCTTTACTGAATGACACCCCATGAAAATTGGCTTAGATGAAGGTGATTTCACTTTTCAGAGGAGCACTGTGTAATTTGGTGCAAAGACCATTGTTTTTAGATTCAGAAGACCTGGGTTTTATTCAACATTATGCTGGTAAACAATCAGTTCTCTGGAAAAATAGTACACATAATGTGCTTTAAAGTTTTGTCCTTACCGTTTTTCCAGAACTTTCTTAAGAAAATCAGCAAACAATACACCTTTACTGGTAGTATTTCTGAGATGCAAATGCTCACATTGGAAATCTGATAATTATCTGTCAAAAATTAGTATGAGCTGGTACCAGCACATCCCTGGTTCTAGTTCAAATTTTGTCACTAATTAGTCAAATGGTTTTGGATGAATAACTCAGTTTCTCCAAAGCTATTTCTTTCTCACGAAAACAAGTTTAAGAATAATCCTACTACAGATCAGGAGCTCTACTGCTTAACCATCTTTGGCAATATTTTACCTACAAGTGATTAACAGATTATGTCTAACTGGAATGAGGTGGGGAGAATAGCGAGGGCAGAACAACTGAGCTCTTTCACTCAGCCTCAATAAAACTACAGGTGGGCCTCATTGATTCACATTTGGCTGAATTGAGAAGGAAGCTGTTAATAGGGAAGAACCATAATGATTCAAAATTGATTTGTACCTTGAAAAGGAAAGAACAACACATCCATTGACTTTTAGATCTGGCCCACAAAGCTTGGAATATAGAAGGTACAATGTTCCCTCCAAATCCAAAGAGGACAGAGTTACAGACGTGAAAACAGGACAAATGTCAAGAATAGGATGGAAGAAGTAGCCAGGGTTTAAAGACACAAATATTCTGAGGGGTTTTGTTTTTCATTCTCTCTTATTAAGTCCCTTTCTAGGAGCACTATTAGGCATTTCTATTTTTTCCTACCACCTTACATAAACGTTTGGGTTTAAGACAGATATCAATTTAAGTCCATTTCCATCCTAGTTTCAAAAAGGCTTATTATGCACCTTGGATAATTAGGGTTATTGTTAAGGATTATTGTATTGACCTTTAGAAGCCATTTTCATGGGGTTTTATGTTGCATATTTATCTAGAAATTTCATGGATATTTCAAGTACTTGAAAATTAAAATTCTTTTAAAATACTCTCTCAAGCAATATTTGTTGGGGGTCCAAGTATCAAACACCGCTTGTCCAGTGCAGAACATAGACTACTGGCCACTTTTTTGTTCATGGACTCAGATTCCATTTTCTGATCCTAATCTGTTGTCATTCCACCCCTTTCTCTGCCTTGCAATCCCAAGTCCTGTTGTTCATCCTCACCCTGATCTCTAACCCTTTGACCCCTCATTTCTTTCACAGACCATCACCCCTGCACTGGCTAAAATCTTCTTCCTTCCCCATTTTGACCCTTTGGTAAATAAGTTGAACTCTATATACAGTTCTCTTCCTTTGAGTTCCTTTGCCCCCTTTTCCTATTGCCTATCTTGTCCTGCTAAGTTCCAACCTTAGATTGCTCTCACCATTTCTGCTTTCATTCCTACTTACATGCTAGAAGTCATAGAAAATCATGAAATTGTGCTGATTCCACTACAAATTTATGCTATATAATCTCGTTGAAGTCCTAACTGCTTTAAGGCAATCCTTTTATAGCTTCCTAATCAATTCACCATGGGACATTTTTAGAGGGATGAAAATGTTTAGAAATGTCCAAAAAAAAAAAAAAAGGTATGAATACTCATCATAGCTGCTTCCCTGTCCTAGGGCCTTTTCTCTTCTCCCTCTATACTATTTTACTTGGTGATCTTATCAACTCCCATGGATTCAATTACTTTCTCTATGCTGATGATTCTCAGACCTACTTATCCATCCTTAATTCCTCTTTAAACTTTCAGTCCAGCATCTCTAATTGCATATTGGACGTTTTGAATTGTATGGTGAATAAGTATATTAAACTGAACATGTCCAAAATTGAAAATCTTCTTCCCCAAACCCACGCCCTTTTGTTTTTTAACTTCTATTACTAGTAAGGGTGCCACCATCCTCCCAATGTTCTAGGCTCATAACCTAGGTGTTATTGTTAGCATCTCACTCTCTCCCTGCCCCTCATCCAATCTTTTACAAAGTCTTATTGATTCTATTTTCAAAACATATTTTGTATGCATACTTTTTCTCCTCTGACATTGCTGCCACACTAACATAGGCCCTTATCGCCTCATGCTGGACTAACTGCCATAGCATTCAGGTTGATCTCTCTGCTTCAAGTCTTTCCCTACCCTCATTCGTCCCTCAAGCTATCAAAGTAATTGTCCTCAGAAGCAAGTCTGACCATATTATCCTCTGAGCCCATTCAAAGAATTCTAATGGATCCTTATTATCTCCAGGATCAAATATATAATTTACTGTAAGTCTTTTAAAACCCTTTATAACCAGGACCCTTTCTACCTTTCCAATCCCTTTTCTTCACCTCATGTTCCCCAGCCCCTACCCCTTGCTATGTACTCTGAGATCCAGACCCAGTGACTCCCTGTTATTCTCATGCAAGACACCCAGTCTCCCAACTCTGGGTGTCTTCACTGACCGTCCCTTTATCCTCTCTGTCTCTGTATCTCTATCTCCTGGCTTTCTTATTTTCCTTCAAGTCTCAACTAAAAACCTACCTTCTATAAGAAGCCTTTCCCAACTCCCTTTAATGCTGGTGCCTTTCTCCATTGATTATCTCCCATGTGTTATATAGGTGCATGGGAGTGTGTGTATACTTTTTATTGTTGTTATTATTATTATTAAAAGGGCCATCCCTTGACTCACTTCTTAAAGAGGTTTATTCACTGAATGGGCATTGCCCCACTCAAACTGAGAACCTGAAAAGACCTTAGCTTAAAAGGGCCAGGGTCTCCCATTGCATCCTGGGTCATCTCCAGTCATCTTGATGAATATTTGGCCACTGGATTCAGATGGTTCTGGATAAAAAAGTGAGGCTGATGACCTTGCACAACCCTGCGTCATTCAAATCAAAGTCAACTGCAAGTCATATAATCACATCATCACCTCCCTAATGTCATGGTCCTCTTCAAGAATGAAGGACAAGTTGGGGTGGCTAGGTGGCACAGTGAATAGATCATTGGCCCTGGAGTCAGGAGGACCTGAGTTCAAATCTGGCTTCAGACATGTAACACTTACTAGCCGTGTGACCTTGGGCAAAATCACTTAACCCCAAATGCCTCTCCAAAAAGCAAAAAAAAAGAATGAAGGATAAGCACAACAACACCACACACACACACACACACACACACACACACACCTTGTTGTAAGCAGTTGGTCACATGTTGTTTCCCCTATTAGATTTTGAACTCCATTGAGAGTGGGGACTATTATTTCTTTTAATTTTTGCAATCCACTGCTTAGCATGGTTCCTGGTACATAATAGAGGTTTAATAAATGTTTATTTACTGATTAAATTTAGAAAAGGTAGACAGTGTCCAGTTCACTACATGGAATCAAGTAGTTATGCCAACTTCATAATGAGCCATTAACTAGAGATTCCTCTCTAAGGAGAGAGGAAGGTAAAAGATATAAATGTAGTACTTCCCTGTGTGCATTGAAATTAATATCATTTTCACTCTCTCCTGAACTAAAACATCCCAAACAGGGAATAAATGCCAGTGGAGAGAGATAACACTATTTTTTATTTAGTTTTTTTTTTTTTTTTAAGCAATTGGGGTTAAGTAACTTGCTCAAGGTTACACGGCTAGTCATTATTTATGTGTGGGTGCTCATTTTCTGAGGCCAGATCTGATCTCGGGTCATCCCAACTCCGAGGCAGGCGCTCTTACTCACTGCGCCACCTAGCCGCCCCGAAAGATAACACTATTATCTGGGGCCTCGTGCTCTGTTGTGCCAGGGCCAACCTTTACAACACAAGGCATAGGATATTTGGAAAACATGTGGTGGCTCTGAATCACATAGTGTCTATAGTCCTTTACCTTGTTCCCCACCTGCTTATCCACTTGTGCATTTTATGTGCTTCTCTGAGTTCCTAGATATGACCTAAGTTCTCCAGGGAAGATTCAGTCACCTTAGAATCTACGTGCATCTTTGGGTGAAAGATGAATTGGAAAGCTACTCAGAGCTATCAGATCACAACTGGATCTAACAATGATGAAACCTAGCCCAGCATTCTGCCAGTTCAACATGTGCTTAATAATGTTTCTGAAGATCCCTTGAAAAGGGAGTCATTCCCATACAATAAAGAGATTGAACTGAGGTTCTTTTAGGGCTACTGTTTACTTAAGAAAAAATATTAAGCACAATTCACAGTTCCAAATTAGTTTAACATTAAAAGAGCATAGTGGGACTGTGCCTGATGTGCCTGAGTGATTCTTACTATGTCTCATATCTGGGGAAGCTGTGTGTGCTAGATAGCACTTCTAGATGCCTGAAGTCTTGGGCCCAAAGAATATCATAGGATTCAGGCCATGATAGATCTGTGTCACAAGATCAGTGACACCTGCATCCCTAAAAATAAAACCTCCTGAGCCCTCTTCTCCTCTCTCACGTGTCTGTGTCAAAGGTCATTGGACCTTGACACCAGAACCTGTAGTCTCCTGAATATTATACTGATCCAGAATGACATTATTACAATAGTGAGGATTGTATACAAAGCTTTCTATTTGTAGAGGTGGAGTCAACCTCACTGAAAAGGTTATTTACAGATTTGCTAATATCGTATATTAACCTATTACAATAAACTTGTCAAATGGAAAATAAATCCTTACATATGATCTATCATGAGACATGTTTTTGTCAGGTATTGAGTCAGGTTTCTAGCACTCAGAAACAGAGCTGGAAGGGACCTTGGAGGTCAAATAGTCCAACATTTATTTTACAAATGAGGAAAATGGGCCCAGGGAGATAAGTGTGTTGTCAAGGTAGCTAGCATCCAAGTTGAGATTTGAACTCGGTCTTGTCTGTGCTCTTTCCCCGTTACCACATTGCTTCCCTCTCTTTCAAACTCAGGATTTTTAGTCAGTTTCATGTACTTCTTCCCCATGGTAGACATACAAATTTAGTGGATTCTAAACATGAGTCTTTGTTTCAAGCAAACTTGGTTGAATTAATTTTATGAAGGCTCTGATTCTAGATACTGTATTCACTATTTGTGACCTCAGACAAATCATTTAACTTCTTTGGGTCTCAGTTTCCTCATTTGTAAAACATGGTAATTGGATTAGATGACTTGTAAAGCCCCTTTCAGCTCTAAATTACGATCCCAGCACTCTTTCCTGCCATATTCTCATTTTGTTGTTTAGTTGTTTCAGTCCCGTCCAACCCTTCGTGACCCCATTTGAAGTTTTCTTGGTAAAGACACTGGAGTGGTTTACTATTTCCTTCTCCAGCTCATTTTACAGGTAAGGAGATTGAGGCAAACAATGTTAAGTGACTTGCCCAGAGTCACAGAGCTAGTGTTTGAGGTCAGATTTGAAATCAAGAAGATGAGTCTTCCTGACTCCAGGCCTGGCACTCTATCCACTTTGCCACCTAGCTTCACACCATCTCATTTGCCTCCACTCAAAAACTTATTACCAGCCCCAAACCAACCCATGAATATTGCTCACGGCAATAGCCCCCCTTAGAATGCAGATAATGGAGACAGGCTGAGTACCCCGAGAATCCCCACACCAGTGGACCATCATCCTTGCTTATGTAGTCTGTGACTAGTTAGATAATTGGTTAGACTATGTTGATCTTCAGGCCAAACAAATAATGAGGTCAGTTAGCTCCACCCTGTTTTATAGTATAAAAATCACAATCCTAATAATCAGCTACTAAATAGGCATCTTCACTCATGGAAAAAGACACAACACAACCAAAAAATCACTATTGGGGGAAAAAACAATTCAGAGAACAAGTCCTACTGAACATGCAATGTCATCTCTACATGTCACAATTGAAGTTCACCTACAAAACACATACCTTTTACTAGAAAGTGACCCAGCAGTGATCAATTTTTTGCCATCACCCACTTAAGTTGATTGCTTGAAGATTTCAAATCTCATAATCCAAAATTGCCTCACTCATCCCTGCTTATGAATTCTGTATAACTTTAATCCCATGTCCTCCAGAAAGTTCTCCACAGGCTTAATAAATGTCCATTGTTGAAACTAAGTACACTGATTTAAACTACACCACTTGATAGAGGTTTGGTACATCTTGTTACAACAACTTCTAGCATTAAAAGAAAGAAAGAAAACCTAATTATTTTAATCTAGTGACAAATTTGTTCTCACTACGGTCCTTTTCATTTGAATGGTGTAATCTGACAGCAATTTTACTCTCTGATCAACATTTTAAGATTCATTTTGTTCAAATCAGGCAACTCCTATTTCCTCTACTTTTTTCAGTACATCATGTGATAAAAGGCTTCATTGCAATGGTTTAAGAGGGTAATCGTGATGTTACCAAGGCATACACACACACACAAAATTCTCACCAGGGCAGGGACATGGAGGAGGTGAATACAGAAACCCTCCCTATGGCTCTATGGAATTCTCAAAGGTCAAGGCACTCTAGAAAGATTGTTCATGAATATATTGTTAACCCCATGTTGATTATCAATAAAAGTGCCTGATTCCCCCAATGCTATAGGTTTTTTCTCGGCACCAACTAGATTAAGGATCACCTGATCCTCATAAAACTGAATTAAATTTTCTCTTTGTTAGCTTCTTCTCACTTCCTATTCTAACTCAGGACAAAATGCAGTGACCTTTTCCACTCTGATGTCACAAATTCTTGTCCCAATGCCTTGGTCTGACTTGAGCTGCTCCTCATAGAAGTGTAACAGGACACCCTGTGCTACTTAGCACTTAGCAGCTGGTGGAGGACACCAAGGTGTGAGTCTTTGCTGTCCAAAGACCTTTCTGTTTCTTGGTAACTGAAAGAATACAATCCTATGGGAAAGGGAATGCTTAGACAAGGAAGTTTAAAGTCATTTGCCATTTTGAAGCACCTATATGACAAGTTTTGTGAGAAGTATTTTTGTTAATTTCAGCCTTGCCTTGCCTGATTAGGCTATGGAGCCTTACAAAGGGTACTCCAAAAGTCTTGGTGGTACATTTTTGGGGACTTCCTATATTATGTAGCAAATATTCAGATGTTTGTTTAATCAAGCTGCTCTGTCCTCTCGGGAGAAGCCTGGGAGCTCTAAGCAAAAAGTTTTGTGCTGAAGCCAGTCTCTTGTGCTATTAACATTAATATTAAAAAGTGAGAATGATGTGGTTTTGTGGAAAGCATGGAAAGCCAGGGTTCTAATCCAGATCCAGAGTCTAATTTCCTACTTGTGTGATCTTGCACAAGGAACTTAATCTGGCTAGACTTCAATTTCTTCATCTGTTAAATGAGAATGTCTGAAAGAAAAGAAAATGGACAATTTTGACTGCATAAAATTTAAAAGCTTTTGTGTGGACAAAAATCAATCTAGCTAGGATGTGAAGGAAAAATGTTCATTCAGGAGGGATTTTCTTTTTTGTACATCAGATCTCTCTGTTGTAAGCTTGCTCTCCAAGATATCTACAGACTTAACACAAATGTAAAAGACTGGGCAGCATTTCCTAATTAAGTGATCAAGAAATATGAACAAATAGATTTCAAAAAAACCACTATGTCCCCAAGAGAATTGCAAATTAAAATACCTTCAAGGTTTCACCTCACAATACATCAAATTGGCAAAGGTGAAAAAGGTAAAAAAAAATACTGAGTTTTGTAAAGTAGAGCTTATTGCTTAGGAAATGGTTGAACTCATTGTGGCACATGAATATTATGGAATACAATGGTGGTGTAAGAAATGTGGAATGTGATGAATACAGAGAAGCATAGTAAAGATCTAAATGAACTGATGCAAAGTGAAATAAGCAGTCAAGAAAATAATATGCACAATGACTGCTACAGTGTAAACAGAAAGACACACAAATAAAAATTAAATATTGCAAGATTTCAAAAAAAAGTATGTGCTTGTAAGAAGAAAGATGAAGACACTCTCACTCCTTTGCAGAGGTGGGAGGTTCATAAGGGTTACTCATTACACATATTTTCAGACTTTTTCTATGTATTAATCAGTTTTGTTGATTTTTTTTCCTCGTTCTTTTGTCTTCAGAGGAAAAAAAAAACTATTTTTATATAGGGTGGTTCTCTGGAAAGGGGAAAAGGAGAGGCACTGGGAAAAACTGGCAAGGTAAAAGACACCAAAAGAATTTATTTTAAAACTACTCTATTTTAGAGTAGCTACAGGAAGACACACAATAATTCACTGTCAGTCTAACTGTGAAATGGTTCAACTCTGGAAAATGATTTGGAATTATAAGGGAAAAGTAACTACACTGATCACATCCTTGGATACAAAAATCCCTCTGTAGGTTTACGTCCCCAAGGAGGTCAAAGACAGAAAGATCCCTTGCATGACAAAATAACCATACAAGCATTTTTTGTGGTAGTTAAAAAAAAGAAACAAAGAATGTGCCTGTTGGCTGGGAAAGGGCTAAATAAATTTTGTTATATGAATGTAATGGAATATTATTGAAATATAAGAAGTTATAAATATGAGAAATCAAAGTAACATAGGAAGACTGGTAGGATGAAATAAGTACAGTCTAGAAAAAAAAATACACACAATGTAACCACAATAAGATGAACAAAAAGAACATAAAATGAATCTTAATGCCATATAACTGAAATGCCAATCTTGGACCCAGTAAAGAAATGAGGAAACATACATCCCTGCTTTCTTTGGAGAGATTGGGGACCATGAGCATGCAATGTTATGTATACAATCAGAAATGGTCATAGCGTTTGTTGATTTATTAAGTTACATTTCTTGGTTTAAAAAAAAAGGAAAGTCCTAGGTTGAGAGAATTATATGCAGAAATAGTTTTGGTTTTTTTAAGTCCTCAATAAAAGTTTTTGAAAGTAAATAAATAAAACAAGGGTGCTAGACTTGCTGACCTCCAGCCAGAAATCATAACACTATGATGACTATGGTTTCTGACATGAGTTAATGGCTTATGACATTTAACAAAATATTATAAGTAATTATAAGCCAATTATCTTTCGTTAAATATTTACTTTTGTTTTCAAAAATGCTATCATTCTTACTAAATGTGGTAGTGGTAATTTGTTTTTTATGGTGACTCATGGGCAGCAAGTTATCAGGCCTTGTAGTTATTGGTCCTTTGAAATGATCTGCCAACCAAAAAAGGTGGAGGACCACTTCCTGACATGCTGAAGATTTGAAGACCTGAACAATCATTATATTTTGGCATCACCAATGACATCAATTATGCATTTAATCCATGTCTCATACATTTAAAATGGAACCCTAAGTATGACGTGGTACTAAAGAAAAAATGAATTCAAAGCTTTTGGAGAGCCTTTGTTGGCATTGAGGGCATGTGGGGAACTCTCTGCTAGACTTCAAGGTATATGATTTGAAACGTTACATTCAATAATTATCCTAGTAGGGTAGCAGAAGTATATAGAGCAACAGCCCTAGAGTCAGGACCTGAGTTCAAATATGGCCTCAGACAACTGTTAGTTATGTCACCCTGGGCAAGTGATTTAACTCCATTTGCCTCAACAAAAAGAAAGAAAAGAAAAAGAATGAGCCTTAGAACCCTTTACTTCCCAGATACATTATTTTTATAATTCAAATTCTTAGATTTATTTTTCCTCTTAAAATAGCTGAGAGGTTTGGAACTAGAAGATATCTCCATTGCCTCTTGGTTTTAGAGCTATTTCTATTAAGAATTATTTCATTCATCGGATTTGTATCTCTCGTACTGAACACTTAATAAATACTAATTGATTGATTTCCTAACCTGTGCTCTTCACCCAAAGGGGCTGCCCTCCTACACTTGTGTGCAGTTATCCCTTCCACACAGTGGGGGTTAGGGGAATACCATCCCCTCAATCTGGAAAATCTGAACAAAAAATTTGGCCCTTCCTTTGTATCAGAGAAGAACTTTGAATTATTATAGCATTAAAAGATAAAATATGTTGAGATCATACAATACTACATATATACTTTATTCATCTCTGAGTTTCTTAAACTTTTCCTGTGCTGTCTGTGGCTTCTACAAAACTCCCCCCAAATTCCCATTTAATTTCTTATGCCAACCCATGATATATCAAAACCATGATGGGGAAAGCTGCAATGTGGAAAGGATAATTGTATATCATAAAAAGCCAGACTTGGGTCTACTCTACTTTCTAATATAGCCTTCTTTTTTGTGTCTAGCCTAGAGTGGTTGATTCTTTCTATTGCTATGCTTTTCATTCCATTGTTCCCTACCCCTACCTAATTATTTGTTGAGTGGTTGAATTAATGTAAACAAACAAGAATTTTGCTGAGCAGCAGCAAGCTGAAATCAGACAGCATCTATTTGTGGTGGACCAGGTCTTCACAGTTGCGTTTTGCTTCTAGGCAAGCTCTGGGAATCGTCATGGCTATGGACCTTTGCGCCGCAAGATGAAAGGAGTATTAAAGCACAGGATAATAGTAAAGGCAAGCATTTGAATGCCTAACCATAAAGTCCTGGATGAAAAGGGTAGTCTACTGTATTATAGAGTGTCTCTTGTTGCTATTGATTAAGTGAATGAAGCTAAGAATACTGTTCTTCTCTACTGTGCTATTTATACCAATGACCATAGATTCAGAGTCTTTATGGTTGGAAAAGACCTAAGGAGTTATTGAATCCAAACTCTTCCTTTTACGGATGGGGAAAATGAGTCCCAGAGAGGCAGTATTTTGTTTATGGTCACACGAGAAGTAAGCAGAAGAGCTGAGATTCAAACAAAGGCAGTTTGACTCAAAATCCATTGCTTTCCCACAATACCAACTGCCTCTCCTTACTCTTAAACTGTCGATACAAGTGGCCAATGCAGCACATTTTTACCTTGTAAAAATTTTTACAGTAAAGACATAATGTATGTCCTGGCAGGGGAGGGAGGACACAAATCAATATAAGAAGACTGCTGAAACAGCTAGAGTAGGAGATGGGAGCCACAGAGCACATATTCTCTTTACCTATAACCCTCCATCAGGTCCCATACTGGGAATCTGCTTTGTAATTTCTCTGCCATGATCAGTTAGGATACTTCAAACAGAAGACATAAGATGTTGGTATTTTTGATTAACCTGTACCTGACATAGGAACAGAGGGAGAACAGAGTATATAGCCTACCTACATCAACGCAAAACATCCTCAGGAGGTCATGACACTCCATAAATGTCTTCATGTTTCAATACTACTTAAAGTACAATTATTGCGTGATTCAAAAAAATGTGCATTTGTTTTTGTCGTTATTCAATCATTTCAGTCATGCCGACTCTTTATAACCCCATTTGGGGTTTTCTTGGTAAAAATACTGCAGTGGTTTGCCATTTCCTTCTCTATCTCATTTTATGTATGAGGAAACTGAGGCAAACAGGGTTAAGTAATTTGCCCAGGACCACACTGCTAATAAGTGTCTGATGCTGGATTCAAACTCAGATCTTCCTGACCCCAGGCCTGGAACTCTATCCACTGTACCACCTAGAGTATATATATATTGATGAAAAACTAGCACTATCTCCAAAGGAACTACAGACTAACTTTACTCAAAGTGGCTTCACTCTTCCTTCTGTATACCAACTCCTGCATACTTGGAGCATGCATTCCCAAAGGGAGGAAAAAAGAGAACTCTTCCCATCATTCTTCTCCCCTTATTAAAGGAAGCCCAAAACCCCACAAACTCATCAATTTTAGATTTTAATTGCGGTACATGGCTTGAATCATAGAATCTTAGAACTGGTACTAACCTTGAGATCTCTTCTCTTCCAGGCAGGTAATTAATTGCTAAACAATCAGCATCACACACTCATCTTTCTCTTTTTTTAAGACCTCTAGAGATAAATTCCAAAATCTCTTTCTGAATCATGATCGAGCCCCATATGTTAATCTAAATAAACTGTGTCCAATTCACCTTTCATCAGATCCAGATTAGTTCCATGTGTATTGAGGAAAGGAAGAGTCTGACTCACTCTTAAGGGTAGGAATAATGTATTAGAAATGGATTTAATAAATAGCATTTGCATCATGTTTTAGTTGTTATGTAAAATTCCAGTTGACCTATTTCATAGGCTATATTGTACAACAGACAGAATACTTTTTGGTTCTGGAGTCAGAGGACCCGAGTTCAAATCTTAGCCATAACCTTAGTCCCTGGGTCACTTTAGGCAAGTCAGAACCTATCTAGATTAAACTGAATCTCAGTTTCCTCATCTGTAAAACGAGCTGGAGAAGGAAATGGTAAACCAGTCCAGTATCTATGTCAAGAAAGCCCCAAACAGGGGTCACAAGGAGTTGGACATGACTGATAACTGAACAACAACACTTTGTCATTATTATCCTCACTCAAGTTAACTGGGGTTCAGTAGATTCTGTTCCCCAACTCCTTATGACACATTACCACCTAGACCTAGTTATCTTCATCTCTTTGCCTTGGTCTCCCCGTTTTAAACCAGCGACTAATCTTTGTCAGCTCCCTAAAAGAGCAGTGTTGATCAACAAGCGAAGAGTTTAAAGTAGTTTCTGAGGCTTAGAAGAAAGGTGCTGTGAATAGAGTGTTATTACAAATAACATGTGTTCACAAGCCAGTACACATGCAACAAACTGGTGAGGTTCCTTGATTTATAGACTACATGATTTTTAAAAATCCGAATCAATGCTAAGCTGGAAGAAAAGGAGCTGTTCCCACCCAACATCCAAAGACTGCATCCAAACCATAATCACATTAAGTGAGCATAAGCATTTGATCATAGTATATCAAGACAGAAGACAGCATTGGATGTTTGGGAATCAAATAGGAAAGTCTGTGTACAGAGGTCTTCCTAAAAGTGGTAAAATGAATTCTTGCAAAGTGAATCACATTTTCCCTTGACTGAATACTGAATATTCCCAGTGACACACTCCCAGAGGAAAAGACGTGGACCCCCAAAGAAAAGTACTCCTTATTACAACTGAAAAGAATGTTAGAGGGTCCCTAATTTCTGAGGTGAGGACACTTGCCCAAGGTTAGAGGTAATAAGTGACAGAACTGTGATTTGACACAAAAAGGGGTCTTTTGCACTGTTCAGCACCCTTCTAGAAAATATATTCAAAAACTCCCGATGCTTAGAAGAGCATCACATAGCACAGGCTTTCCATGTATGGCATCTTCACTGGTAATAGATAAATCCAAGGTAGCTGCTAGCTTGCCAGTCGTGGGTCCTAGAGTGGGGGGTGGGAGGGATGGGGCTGGGAACCTCCAACCCACACAGGGGTGCAGCTTTTATATGAAGCAGATTCTCATTCATCTCATCCAGTACTTCAAGGGTTCATAAATCAGAAAGCCCTCCCACAATAAATGAATCACAGGGCCTCTCTATTCACTTTGGATGCTGGCCTCTTCACAGAGCAATTGCATATCTTTCGATAGCAACTAGAGATGGAAATTGCTAATTAACTCCTCAGGGAAAAGACTGACACAGTGCCTTTCAACAGTTCTGGCTCTCGGGTGAACTCCTCACTCCCTATTAGAATTTGGATTTCTCTGATCTCTCAGGGAGGGATTAGGTTGCTTACTATGCAAACCTATGTGCTTCTTAGATCCTATACTCTACTCTCCTGCCCTGGGGTGCCACTAATGGACAGGGATGAAGTGAGGAAAGAAAGCTGTGGAAGGTGGGGGTCATGGGGTGAGGGTAATCAGAGTGGGGACAGAGTTGTGCAGACTGAAAAAGAGAAGACAGGCTCTTTCCTGAGGCAAATTTACAAGTTCACAAACGTGTCACAGAATGTAAGACACTGTACTAACACACCATTCAGAGAGAATGTTGGCAGGGCCTCAAGCAAAGCTGTAGACTCAACACAGAGGAGGATGTATGCAGGGCAAGTAGGGCTGTGTAATCTTAAATTATAGTGTTAAATGGGAGCTATGGGAAATGACTGTGTTTATCCATAGTATGTGGAAGTCCCCCAAGCCAGCTCAAATACTGCCGCCACAATGGAGCTAAAGGAATCATGGCACCTCCAAGACATCTTTGCCAATTTCCTATTTATTGAGGGGCTGATTATTCAGTTTGTAAATTAACCCAGATCCGCTCTTTTCCTTCCTGGCTTCTCTTAACCACTTTCTGACCATTTCACTGCTGGCCTAAAAACTCAAAACAGGAATAAGAAGAAACCAGCAAAGGAGGTTCAGACATTCCCCCCTCTCCCCCATTTTCTATTTGATACCTCAGATAAAAACTGTTGAGGAAAATAACATTAAAAATATAGCGTGCTCCTAGTTATCCGAGCTGAGGATGGATCCCAGTTTAAACTTCCCTATCCTGCATGAATTATCTACACTTTTCAGTTATCCCTTCTTTGAAACCGGATGTTCAAGGGTTTACTGCTTCCTTTTCTACTCCATTACCATGGGTAATTGAAAACCAATCCTACCAAAAATCCATCAGAGATTTTATATTTATTTTTAGCACAACACATTCATGCAAAGCTATTTTGGAAAAAAAAAAAGGAAAAAAAGATAACTTGGTCTTTGAACTGATGAAAGCAATTTATAACATGTTGAATAACTTAGTCTCCATGACATATGTCCACAGTCAATATGTAGCTAGTTTCCTGCCTTGAGACTAGGTCAGAAAAACAAAGGGAAGAAAAGCCTAAGTATGGACTGAGGAAAACACAATTCTTCTCCAACTACCTTGCTTAGACTGACTTATGACAGCATTGTTTTTGCCTGACCCCATCTAGAAATCATTTTATGCCCCAAAGCATATCATTTTAAGCCCTGGAACATATCTTGCACTTCAGAAATGAATCTTTAAATCACCTAATTTCACATCTCAGCAACTATAGCTTGGGCACTATCAGTGAAAGAGAACACACACCACAGAAGACGTTGAACATAAAGATCAAACTGCGGGCTAAATGAAATGAGGAGCTGAAACTGAAGACTGAATGTATCTCACCTAGCACTCTCTTTAAAATATATATATATATATTTCATATTTATATATATACATATGTATATGAATACATGAACACATATCATGCACATGCATATACACATATGTATGTATATATTCATGTAAGTATATATACAAGAGAATATATATACACACATATATCCCATTACTTGAAAATAACTTGCTTCTAGGAAAACATAGAAAGCAGCTTTGCAAAAATTTGTTTCACACCAACATTTTATATCATGTAGCACAGTAAGCTCTATGTAGATAATATGAAAATAGAAAAGGGACCTATTGTTCTTTAAAAATTCAAGACTGAAAGGAGATACCTTTCACAGATATAGAAAGAATTTTCTACCAAACAAGGGATAGAAGGGACCATTAAAAATATAATGGACAATTTCATTTGCCTAAAATTAAGGAGCTTTTATGCAAGCAAAATCAATGAAGCTAGAACAAAAAGAGACAATTTTGACGAGAAAAAGATCTTCAGAGCAAATATCCCTGATGAAGGTTTGACGTTAAAAAAACAAAAACAAAGACGATTTGTATAAGTATGTCTACAAAAATCATTCCCCTATAGATAAGTAATCAATGAACATGATTGGCAAAGCATCAAAAGAGAAGTTAATAATCATGAAAGAATTCCCCAAATCAGTAATAATAAGAAAAATGCTAATTAAGACAAATCTGAGGTTTTACCTCCAACCTCTCAGGTGAGTAAAGTTGGCAAAACACAAAAATTGTAAATGCTGTAGGGATTAAGGGAAGACAGACACACTAATCAATTATTAGAAAAATTACTGAACTGGGCAACTAGGTGAGAGAGTGGATAGAACACCAAGCCAGGAGTCAGGAGGCCCTGGGTTCAAATCCAACCTCCAACATTTACTTGCTGTGAGTCCCTGGGCAAGTTATTAATCCTGTTTGCCTCAGTTTTCTCATCTGTAAAATGACCTGCAAAAGGAAATGACAAATTACTCCAGTATCTTTGCCAAGAAACCCCCAAAAGAGTCTTGAATAGTTGGACAAGATGAAAAAAAACTCACCTTTGACCCAGAAATAACTCCACTGGGCCTGTACCCAAGTAAGTAAAAAGCAAAAATAAAGAATCCAAATATGCCAAAAAAAATTTTACAACAGTAGTTCTTAGTAGTAAAAAACCAGAAACAAAAGGAATGACCATTTTTAATTGGAGAATGGCTTACAAATTATGGCATATTAATATAAGGGAATATTATTATAGTATAAGAAATTCTAAATATGAAGAAGTAAAAAAAAAAACTTGGGAATGTTTATCTGAACTGACATAGCCCGAAGTAAATATAATAAAGAAACCAGTTTATGTAATGACCACAGCAAAAAAACGCCAATAATGAAAGACATCAGAACTATGAGCACTGATCTTGAGTTTAGAGAAATGATTAACAAACATGTCTCCATCTTCTTGGCAGAAAGCAATGGACTTTGGGTGTGGAATAAGGTGTAGATTGTTTTCTATGGCTACAGTATTAGTTTTGCTGAGCTATCCTTCTATGGAATGAATGTCATTAGAAAGTGAGAGTAATATAAAAATGTATCAATATTATTTTAAAAATAAAAAAACACAAAAGTTCTTTTTTGAAATTAACCAGTAACCATTGCCTTTTTGTCTGTGATGATCACATAGATGAGATGTTCCAGAGTTGATTTCTATGATAGGCCCTTATCATGCCTTACTTGGTCTACATTTTATATTCTTTATTTTTTAATTTTTTGGTAAATAGTACTTATTTTTCCAAATACATATATAGATTTCAACATTCATTTTTGTTTATTTTTCTTTTTCATAGTATTTAATTGTCTCAATTCCACATCAAGACAAGTTTTAGCATTCATTTTTACAAGATCATGAGTTCTAAATTTTTCTCTCTCCTGCCCTCCTCTCCTCTCTTCCTAAAATGGTATGCAATTTGATATGGGTTATACATATTATACGTAGAACCTATTTCCATATTAGTCACAGTTGTGAAAGAAGAAACTAAAGAAAAGAAAAACATGAAAAAGAATGAAATAATTAAAAAAAAAAGAATGCTTCAATCCACATTCAGAGTCCATCAGTTTTTTATCTGGATGTTGATAAAATGTTCCTTCGTGGCTCCTTAGTATTTTCCTAGGATCACTGTGTTCCTGAGAAGAGCTGAGTCATTATGTTGATCATTACACTATATTGCTGATACCGTGTGTAATGTTATCCTGGTTCTACTCATTTCACTTTGTATCAGTTTGTACAAGTCTTTCCAGGTTTTTCTGAAATCTGTGTGCTCATCATTTCTTATTGCACAATAGTATCTCATTCCATTCACATACTACAGCTTGTTCAGCCATCCCCCAACTAATGGGCATCCCCTCAGTCTCCAATATTTTGCCACCACAAAAGGGGCTGCTATAAATATTTTTGCACGTGTAGATCCTTTTTCCCTTTTTTATGATCTTTTTGGAATACAGATCGAGAAGTGGCATTGCTGAATTTGGGCATAGTTCCAAATTGCTCTCCAAAATGGTTGAATTAGTTCACAACTCCACAAACAGTGCATTAATGTCCCACATTTCACACATCCTCTCCAACATTTATCATTTTCATTTTTTGTCATATTAGCCAATCTGACAGGTGTGAGGTGGCACCTCAGAGTTGTTTTAATTTGTATTTCTCTAGTCAAAAGTGATTTTGAGCACTTCTTCACATGCCCATAGATAGCTTTGGTTTCTTCATCTGAAAACTGCCTGCTCATATCCTTTGGTCATTTGGTCTGGCCACTGGAGATTGCCTGTTTGCCTGGAGCTACTTCTTGGAGCTCATGTGCTTGTGTCTGCCTGTTCCCCTAGCTATGTTAGGGCATGTAGGGGGTCCTGGTGTTGAGGTTTGCCTGCTCCACTGCAGTGGGGCTCAGAATCTCCCACTGATTTGTTGAGGTGGGGCTTACTGATGGCTTGCTGGGATACTTCCTACCCTGTATTGCATTCTCCTTTTCCCTGAGTGAGACAGGCCTTTCTTGGGCTTTCTTTTTGTTTGTTTGTTTGTTTTTTGTTTGTTTGGTTTTTTTTGTTCTACTCTTCTAGGATTTGTTTTGGCGTGCTGTATTTTGGTTGTTCAGAGGTGAATATGGAAGTTATAGCAATTTATTGCTTACTTCACCATCTTGACTCCCAGAACTCAATATTTTGAGTTTCAAATTTTTTCTCCCTCCCTCTCTCCCATCCCCCTTCCTCAAAATAGCAATCTGATATCGATTAAACATGTGCAATTATGTAAATATATTTCCATATCAGTCATACTGTGAAAGAAGAAACAGAACAAAAGAGAAAAGTGCTTGGTCTATTTTAATAGCTTCTTAATTGATCTTCCTGTCTCTTCTCTCCCCCTTTCCAAACCATTCTTTGCCAAAGTGGTTTTCCTAAAGGACCCCTGCTCCAAAAGTTCCACTGTCTCCCCATTGCCTCCAAAATAAGATACAAGTTCTATCTGGCACACACAGCTCTTCATAAACTAGCTCTAGAATAATTTTCCAGGTTTATTACATGTTACATCCTTTCATATTCTCTGTGGTCCAACTAAACTTACATCTTGCTGTTCCCCAAACATAACATTTGATCTCTCATTACAGGTTGTCTCTCATCCTAAAATCCACTTCCCTCCTCACCCTCACCTCTTAGAATGCCCAGCTTCCTTCAGAGGTCAATCAAATACCACCTCTTACATATGCCCTTTTCCTACCCCTTCAATTACTAGTGTCTCTCTTCTCTTTTCTCTCTTCTATATTCCCCTCTTCCTATGCCCAAAAATGTATCCATATTTTTTGTATATACATGTTATTTCCTTGATAGAATAAAATATAAACATAGAATATAAACTCCTTTGGGCAGAGACTGATTCACTTTTATCTTTGCATCTTCAATGCCTGACACAAAGTCTGGCCCATAGCAGGTATTTAAATGCTTATTGACTAATTAGTTATCTCACTTAATCCTTACCCTGACAAGAATGTATTATTATTGCAATTATATATGCAATTATTATTCCCATTTTATAGTTGAGTAAACCGAGTTCACAGAACAACTTTGCCAAGATCCCATGACCAATAGATTTTAGATTTGATATTTTGACATGGGCATTCTGACTCCAAGTCCCCTGGGTTTTATTTTTTTTTCCTGCCGCACAATAAATCACTTAATTTTTTAGGTTTGTTACCTTTTGCATGCTCCCAATGAATCTAAAAATTAAGAACCAACTATCAAGCTACAGATGAGCTATAAATCAAAAATCCTGAAAGAACTTCTGAGCTTACTGGCTAAAAATAGAACATTTTAATTTTTAACTCAAAAAAATATTCAACTTAATAACCATTTTTCTTATTGGTGTAGTTACTTCCCTATCTTTTTTTTCTTTTTCTTTTTGGAGGGGGGAAGGTAGTGCAATTGCGGTTAAGTGACTTGCACAGCTAGTTTTTGTGTTAAGTGTCTGAGGTCGGATTTGAACTCAGGTCCTACCTGACTCCAGGGCTGGCACTCTATTCACTGTGCCATCTAGCCACCTCCTTCCCTATCTTTCAATAGCACTAGAATCCAACTAGAGGAACTAGACAACCATCTATCTGGTAATTTGGGAACAATACTGAAAACTATGACCATCAAGTTTGCCAATGACCCCTTAATCCTCAAATCATTTATTTTGTCTGTCTTTATCATCTTTAACCTGTCACTATTATTAGATACTGAGCTTTAACCTCTGAAATTCTAGTCCTGAAGCACCAACTGCCTATGGAATATTTCTCATGTTTGTCCCTCAAGCATCTCAAATCAAACTTGTCCAAAACACAACTTATCACCCCCACCTCAATCCATCCCTTTTGTCTAATTGCCCTATTTCTGTCAAGGACACCACCATCTATTTTTTAAAATAATTATTCAATTTTAATTTATGGAGTAAAATAAGCACTTCTATAATATAGTATAATAAGAAAAACAAATTACATACAATTTACTATTTGAAAAATATATTATAAAATTATTGTGTAAATTTCTCTTTTTCCCCTTTTTTTTCCTTGCCTCCTTCCTCCCTCACCCTAGAGATGTCTACCATTAGACACAAATAAGTATATGTATGTAAAATCATTCTATACATACTCAGTTCTTTCTCTGGATGCAGATAACATCTTCCTTCATATGTCCTTTGTAGTCAATATGGGTATTTGTAATAGGCAAAATGACATTTGCTCAAAATCATTCTTAAAATAATATTGTCACTACCATATCTAACACTCTCTTGGTTCTTCTCATTTTGCTCTTCATTATTTCCTGCATTATTTCTAAGTTCATCGAGCTCATCATTTCTTACAGCACCTTACACCACCACTAAGTCATCCAGGTATACACCCTTACCTTTTCTTTCTCTGACTCTCTATAGCCAATCTCTTGCCAAGTCCTGTGGTTGCACCGTAAGTATGTTGTCTCACATCCATTTACTTTTTCCCCACTCACACAACCACAACTCTTGTTAGACCTTTATCACCCCTCACCTGGACTAATATAATAACTTCCTAATTGGTCTTCTTGCCTCCAATCTCTTTTTTCCAAGTCATTCTCCACATTGCTGCCAAAGTCATCATATCACTCCGTCACTCCAAATGGTTCACAATTGTCTCTAGGAGTAAAATATGAACTCTGATTGACATTTAAAGTCCTTCAGCACTTGCCTGCAATCTCTCTCTCCAGGCTTATTACAGTACATATTACTCAACTTCACACACTCTACAGTCTGGCAAAACTGAACGTCATGCACTAAGTCCCCTTAGGTGACATTCTGTCTCCCTTTTCTGTGCCCTGGACAGCTTGTTCCCTAAGCCTGGAATGTATTTGTTCCCACCTCACCTCTTCCTCTACAAACGCCTAAATTTTTTCAAATCTCATCTCAATTGCTATCTCCTGCACAAAGCCCTAACTAATTACTTCAGCTGCTACTGCACACCACCGCCCCCGCCCCCACTCCCACCCCCAAATACTTTATATTTGTGCATGTTGTTGCCATGGCAAAATCTAAGTTTCACGACAGAATGCCGAAAAAGACAAGGATCATTTCATTTTTGTCTTTATATCTCTGCTTCATATGACTCGAAGCACATAGTAGGTACATAATAAATGCTTAGCAATTTATCAACCCCCTATTCCTTCTTCATGTTCTCTCTTGGCTTACTTGGCGTTTCTCTTTCCTAGTTCTCCCTTTACCCATTTTCTTTGTTATTTTACTTCCTCCCTTCTCCTAACTGTGGGTGCCTGTCAAAGCTATACTCTCAGCAGTTATCTCTTTTCTCCCCTAATGATCTCATTCATTCCCATGGATTCAATTATCACCTCTATACAGATGTCTACCAGATCTAACTGAACTTGCTATCACCTTTCCTTCTAAATCTTCTTTTCCTCCCAATTCCTGGTTTTGGCATCACTGTTTTCTCAATCACCAAATCTTTCAACCTCAGAGTAATCTTGAATTCTTCCCTTTACCTCCATTTTCTCCCTTATCCAAGCCATCCTTCACACAGCTGTCAAGACTGTCTTTCAAATGCACAGTCTGGCCAAATCATTTCCTTGTTCAAAACCTTTCAGTAGACTTCAGATATTCCAAAGAATAAGGCAAGGCAGCTAGATGGCAAGGTAGACAAAGTACTGGACTTGGGGTCAGGAAGACCAGAGTTCAAACATCAGACACTAATTAGCTATGTGACCCTGGATACTTAAGTGGCTACTTAAATGAAAACTTTCAAAAAAAACAAGATGCACAAAACATCTGAGAACTGATCTATTAGACACAATTAAGTCATACAAATACAATTTAAAACATTCTTTTTTGTATGTAAATGTAAAATATAAATGTAAAAATATTCTTTAAAGAATGGTAAATACTTTGAGAAATATTTATTGATCACAATTAGACCATACCTTGAAGGCAGGGACTGTCTTGTGGACTCCTTTTCTATCCCCAGTGCTTAGCATAGGGTGGCACATAATAGGTGTCTAATAAGTATTTATTGATTGCTAATATAATAAAAATTACAATATTCAAGATGCCATACTATACAAAACTACTAAAAGGATTCTTTCTATAACTAGGCAATATTATAACAAAATTAATTGGAGGACCAAAAGGTAGACTTTCTAGGATAGGGAAGTAAAAATGAATGAGAAAAACACTTTCAAACCTCAAATTATAAAGCAGTAATTTATCAAAGACTTTTAAATAAAAAAGATCATAAAACAGAGGTTAGGTATGTTTGGAAAGGAGGATAAAGTATCTTTTTGTTTTGTTTTACAAAAGAAAACAGGGAAGAGAAAAAGTCAAAAGACTGTAGTCATAAAGATAATATGTAAAAACAATACTAAATTCTTTAAATGTATAAATGATTTGAAAGAATAATTGGAGAGAGGTAAAATGTCTCAGAGAAAAGAAGGGTGTAGGCCAGCTAAAGGGGAAGCTATAAAAAGTTTTCTACTGAATTTGGGGGGAAAAACTAATATGTAACATTTGTGGAAATTTTGTGGAAATATTAAGTTGGTTAATATAATGGTGTAACAATAAATAGAAAAATCTACAATACATTTATATAATTTTCTAATCTCTGGAATTTGAAATTTAAAATGTGAAAACTATTTGAAAGAAATTAAAACATTCTCTCAAAATAAGATATCAGTTTTGGAGAATTTAACTGAACTTCTGTGTAGAAATCGTAACTCAACCTACGGGTTGCAACCAAGAGAATGCTTAGAGAGATAAGACAGAAGAAAATTGGTGATACCCATGATCAAGGGGCAGGAGATTGATGATGATTCAGCAATAAACTGAGAAGGCAACAGTCTCACACAAGTACCATGAGAACCAAGAGAAACCAGTGTCACCAAAACCAAGGGAAAAGAGAAGCCCATCAACAGCATCAAAAGGTACATGGAGGTCCAGGGGGATAAGTGCTAAGAAAATGCAACTAGATTACAGCAGTGAGGAGTCTATTGATAACCTTGGAAAGAGAGGGAAAGGAACGAACAATTACATAATGCCTACAACCATTTGATTCTCACAACAACCCTGGGAGGTAAATGCCATCCTTATTTCTACTTTACAGCTGAGAAAACTGAGGCAAGCAGGTCAAGTGATTTGCCCAGGGTCACACAGCTAGTACGTGTTGGAGGCCAGATTCAAACTCAGCTCTTCCTGACTCCAGGCCCAAAACTCTATTTTCTTTGGGAAGAGGCTTTTCAGTCCAGTGATAGACCTGAAAGTCAGATTGAAAAAATAAATGAGAAGGAAATGAAATAAGGAGGGTGTAGGTAGAAGTATAGAAAGCATAGAGGTTGAAGTAATGAGAATAAACATCTATTTTAAGGAACTTGGCTGTGAAAAGGGCAGAGATCTACTCTAAAGAGTCCATTACCATCTAACTTGCTGCTAGGCCATTTATCTTCTCCCATAGCCACAACTCTACTTTCTTGTCCCTGCTCCCTCCTTCTGCTTCTCTCCTGAGGAGTGAGGAATTGTTCCCTGTAATGAGGGGAAGGCCCCACACACACACACACACACACACACACACACACACACACACACACACACACACACACACACACACACACACACTGGCAAGACTGCATTTGATTGGGATATACCTCTTTTTTTGGAGACTGGAATGAAGGAGGTGACACAAAGAAGGGCTGTGAAAAGGGAAAGAGAAGAGAATGAGACACTCTGCTTCTATCTCAGCAAAGCAGGGGAAGTTCTCCACTGACAGTGAGTGAGGAGTTCATCATTTATAGGCATAAAAAGAGAAAGTTTGGAGCAGGTGCTGCATATATTGTGGTAAAAAGTCAGGGATGAATAACAGGCTTACCTTGCACAGCTGATGTGTGTGAGAGCTAGATTCAAACCCAAACTCTAAACCTAGAGCTGACCCAGCTGTCCACCCATATTAAGCAAAAGCAATCACCTAGAATTGCCTTAAAGTCAGGAAGACTTTAAAAAAAAAAAGAATTGGCTGCTGATTCTTTGTCATCTCAATCTACATTTTTTTTCTGTTCTTCCAGGAGCCATGCAGTAGATCAATTATATACCTACTCATTTAATATTGATTTTTATTATTGTATAATAATCCCTTGGAAATAAACCCTATTTCTTGATGACATGAACCATTAGATAAGTTGGAGAAACCCATGGTCCCCTTTTCAGAATAATATTTTTGCATGCAAAAATATACATAGGATTACCAAGAAAAACAATTATACTGAAACACAACTAGTAAAATAAATTATGCAGAGTTTGTAGACTCCAAGTTAAAAACAAAATAGTTTTGCTATAGAATAACCACAGGGTTGTTAATAAATCAAATACCATTACCTTTCTAATTATGTTTTCCTGCCTTTGGCGGTAGTGTTGTTTCAGCAGCATCCAACTCTTAGTGATGCCATTTGAGATTTTCTTCGGAAAGATAGTAGGGTGGTTTGCCATTTCCTTCTCCAGCTTGTTTTGCAGATGAAGAAACTGAGGCAAACAAGGTTAAGAGACTTTCCTAGGATCACCCAGGTAGTAAGTGTCTGAGACTGAATTTGAACTCAGGTCCAACACTTTATCCACTTTACCACCTAGCTGCCTTTGGTGAATAGAAGGAACTTTGATCTCACAGTAACTCACAGGATCATAGAACCATAGATTTAAAGCTGGAAGAAGGGCACTTAAGAGATTAAGCCCGATTTCCCTCACCATTCCCACATTATAGAGGAAGAAACAAGGTCAGTATTAAGCGTCTTATCCAAAGTCAATCAGTCAACACTTATTAAGTGCACACTGTGTGCCAGATATTGTGCTAAGCACTCGGGATACAAAAAGAGGCAAAAGACAGTCCCTGCCCTCAAGGAGCTTACAATCTAGTCAGGTAGTAGCAGAACTGTGATTAGGACTGCAGATTATCTAAATCCAAAGTAAATGCCCTTTCTACCACTGGAGACTCATAGAATGATAAGATGCTTGGACTGGAAAAGACCTTAGAAATTATCTAGTTTAATGCCTTCATTTTTCATTTGAAGAAACTGAGGTTTAAAGAGGTTACATGAACTGACCAAGGTCCCACAATGAATTAGTGGCAGACCCAAGCCTCTTAAACCCCAGTTCAGCATTCTGTTATGCCACAAAGACTAATTTAGCATTATTTTAAAAACCTGTACACAACCTACCAAATAACAGTTAACCCAGATTCAGATAATCAAGTTGATTGTGCTTCATTGCAAAAACAAAGGAAGGTAAGCTAGCATTAAAATTGGCAGTGTTGCTGAAATCTTTCCATCAGAAATGTTTGTTTCTCCTACCACTATTTAAAAATACCAAGCAACCCACAACATATTAAATTTAAAAAAAAAAAAACTCATACAGAACTGCCTTAAAGTAGGGCATATTTTTAAAAAGGGTAGTTTGCTGATGCTTTTTTGTTTACTCTTGCCCTTTCCAAACTCATCTTTCAAACATTTGGGGAATGTATTCACAGTCATGTGTTAACAGAAACTCAACTTATGTTGGCTTTTTACCTTATACACACAAAAGGTATCTGTTGAAAGGTTGCTTTAAAAGGTATTCCAAAGGGCAGGGAGACATGTTAAGGATTTTTCCTTTATAGCTGTGTACAAAATTCATTATTAGCCTCATTTAGTTTTGCCTCAGGAAACAATAGGTTCTTTTTAGAGGTCCTTAGAGGACTGCAAGTGAAGGCCAGATGATAATTTGTTTGGTCTACTATGGTGGGCATTCTTTTCATGTGTGGTTTGTACTATATGATCACTAAAGTCCCTTCTAATTCTCAAATTCTGGTACTTTGTGATTCTGAGGTCACTTTACGTGCTTTAAGCTATGAGGTATAGTAAACACTAATGATATGCCTAGTGATCTACATGTCAATTTTTAGCATTTATGCTTACAAGATTTTGAGCTCCAAACTTTTCTCCTTCTCTTCTCTCCCCTACCCCTCATCCTAAATAATAGATAATTTGATATAGGTTATATATATATATATATATATATATATATATATATATATATATATATATATATATATATATATATGTCATCATGTAAAACATATTTCCATATTTGTAACAGTTGTGAAAGAAGAAAAATATCAAAAGGAAGAAAACTAAGAAAAAGAATAAAGTGAAAAAGTATACTTCCATCTGCATTCAGGGTCTATCAGTCTTTTATCTAGAAGTGGATAGCATTTTCCTTTGTGAGTCCTTTGTACTTCTCTTGGATTATTGTGTTGCTGAGAAGGGCTGAGCCATTCATAGTTGTTCATGACACAATGTTGCTGATACTATGTATGATGTATTCCTGGTTCTGCTCATTTCACTTTTCATCAGTTCATACAAGTCTTTACAGGTTTTTTCTAATATCTGCTTGTTCACCGGTTTTTATTGTACAATGGTACTCCATTCCATTCATATACCACAGCTTATTCAGCCATTCATCTCCCCAATTTCCCATATTTTGCCACCACATAAAGGGCTTCTATAAATATTTTGCATATGTAGGTCCTGTTCCCTTTTTTTATGATCTCTTTGGGATACAGACCTAGAAGTGTTATTGTTGGATCCAAGGGCATGCACAGTTTGATTGTCCTTTGGGCATAGTTCAAAACTGCTCTCCAGAATAGTTGATTCAGTTCACAACTCTACAAACAGTGCATTAATGTTCCAAGTTTCCCACATCCTCAACAACATTTATCATTTTCATTTTTTGTCATATTAGCCAGTCAGATAGGTGAAGTGGTACCTCAGAGTTTTAATTTGCATTTCTCTAATCAAAAGTGATTTGGAGCACTTCTTCATATGCTTAGAGAGAGCTTTTATTTCTTCATCTGAAAATTGCCTCTTCATATCCTTTGACCATTTATCAATTGGGGAATGATTTGCATTCATATAAATTTGACTCAGTTTTCTATATATTTAAGAAATGTGGCCTTTATCAGAGATACTTGCTGTAAAAATTGTTTCCCAGCTTTCTGCTTTCCTTTTGATCTTTGCTGCATTGGTTTTGTTTGTGCAAAAGCTTTTTAATTTAGTATAATCAAAATGATCTTTTTTACATTTTATAACATTCTCTATCTCTTCTTTGTTTATGAACCTAGAACTCACTTAACTTCTCCTTTAAGAATTTAAATGCTGGGGCAGCTAGGTGGCACATCACTAGATGTAATGGTAATGGGAATTTGAAGATCTTCCCTGCAATCAAACACATACTTAGCACCTTGTTTCAGGTTCATGATTATATCAAGTATTAAGATCCAGAACTTGTGAATCCCACAGCAGGAAGAAGTTGCTGATGTAACAGGAAGGGGCAGAACAGGGAGGAGCTAATAACATATATAAGGAAAAGCCCGAGCTAGAATTGCTGAGAGAAGGAAAACTGCTAGGATCCTGACAACTTCTGAGAACTGCTATGAATTGAGAACAGAATGGATAACAGAACTTTTGGTGGCAGAATGGAGAACTGAGAACTGAGAAGAGAATTGAGAAGAAATGAGAAGAGAACGGGGAGGAAGCAGGGCTATGGTGCTGGTACTTTGCCCATCTGTTTTGATGTTACTTTGTCAGATTTGTCTGTTGATAGAAGACATTGCTGTTGTCACAGAAGCCCTGAAAGAGGATTTTCTTGTTATATGCTTACAGAAATCCTAGAGGAGGGTCTTACTGATATTTTCAGAGGTCCTGGGACTATACTGATGATTTTTGTGTTGATTTCTCAGAACTTGTTGTTGGGTCTATGTTGATTTCATTGGCAGAAAGTGAATTGATGAAGATGCTGGCAATGTTAGTGAATGTTATTGTGGCTTTCTTAAGCTTTGTCTCCCCAGGAATAGAAACTGTAAAGAATTTGAGGTGGACTAAACACTGTGGGCTTCAATATGGAACAGGAAATCCACAAGGAGCTGGACAAGAAATTGGATGAGGAGTTGGGAGCTGCCTGCCTTTGAACTCAGGTGACAGTTGAATAGATTCAGGCAGGAGCTAGGACCATGGAAGCTGAGAACGTGATTTAAGTCAAGATGAAAAGACCTCTCCTTGTGTATTTAATGCAAACTGAGAAAAATATGAGTTACTGTGGACTAGAGGTGGGAAGACTTCTGTACCCTGTATCCTGTAATTTTCAGGATGATTGAATTAAGGATAATTGGAAAATAATCTACAATTAAGAAGGAGACTTTTTTTTGATTGAAAGGACTAAGACATTGTGACCTAGCGGTGGAGAACCTTGACCTTTGTACTTTGTGTACATTAAGGAGGCTTGCCTCCTTAAGGATGATTGAGTTAAGTACTTACTAAATGATTGTACTTTGTTTAAAACTATGTGGCCATTTTAGCAATAAGTTATGTCAAAACATTGTGAATGCTGTACTTGGATTTCTGTCAATGTTTTGTCTTAGTTTGTTACTGAATAGAGAGTTCACTATACTGTGTAATCAGAACCTTGAAGCTGTTCACAGCAGCAGTCCTCTGGAAAGCTCCTCCTGCTTGGCTTTACAATAAAGCACTGGCCATAGAGTCAGGAGGACCTCAGTTCAAATCTGACTTCAGATGTTTAACACAAAACTAGCCATATGACCTTGGGCAAGTCACTTAACCCTAATTGCCCTACCTTCCCTCCTCCAAAAAGACAAAATAAAAATTTAAATCCTCTACAATTTGTTGCATATATATTTAGTATTGATATTGCTTTGTTGTCTATGGTACCTTTTAGCAAAATGTAATTTCCTTCCTTATCTCTTTTAATTTTTTGCCTTTGCTTTGTCCGAGATCAGGATTTTATACCCCCCCCCACACACACACCTTGTTTTTTACTTCAGCTGAAGCATAATAGATTCTGCTCTAGCCCTTTACCTTTACTCTGTGTGCCTCTCTGCTTCAAGTGTGTTTTTTCTTATTATTTATTTTTAGTTTTCAACATTCATTTCCACAAGACTTTAAGATAAATTTTTTCTCCCCATCTTTCCCCTACTCACACCCCAAAATAGCAAGCCTACTGAATATCCCTTACCCAAATCTATTCTTTCTTTTTTTTTTATTTTATTTTTTTTAAACAAATACTTTATTAACTTCTGTTTTACATCATTCATTTCTTACAGATTTTGAGTCACAATCATTTTCCCCCCATTATTCCCCTACCCAACCTCCCAGAATAGCAGTCCCACAAGACATCGCCTCCTCCAATCTACTCTCTCCCATACCCTCTCCCACACCCCCATCGACCTCTCCATTAGAGGAAGATGAATCCTTGTGTCCCAATGCCTGCACATCTTATCTCCCAATTACAGGCAAAAGAGCATCAATAATAGTATTTATATATATATTTGAAACATTTAATGTTACTACCTTGAATTTCAGATCCATTTCCTTCCTCCCTTGTCACCCATTCCTTCTTGGGACAAGTGTGTTTTTATAAACATGTGGGAGGATTCTAGGTTTTGATCTACTCTATCTGCTTCTGTTTTCTGGGAGAGTTCATCCCATTCAAATTCACAGTTATGATTATTAACTGTGTATTTCCCTCCAACCTATTTTTCTTCCTGTTTAGCCTTTCACCCTTTCCCTCTTTGAAAGTGTTTTGTTTCTGTCTACCACCTCCCCTGATCTGTTCTCCCTTCTGTCAATCCCCATCCTTCCCCTTTACATGATGTCCTCCACTCCTACTTCCTTATTAGGGAAGATAAATTTCTATATTCTATTGATTGTGTATATTATTCCCTCTTTGAGGGGCTGCTAGGTGGTGCAGTGAATAGAGCACCAGTTCTGGAGTCAGGAGGACCTGAGTTCACATCCGGCCTCAGACACTTGACACACTAGCCATGTGACCGTGGGCAAGTCACTTAACCCCAATTGCCCTGTTCTCTCCCCTCCAAAAAGAAAAAGAAAATTACATTCCCTCTTTGAGCCAATACTGATGAGAGTAATGTCCAAGCAATGCCCATTGCCCACTCTCCCATGTTCCCCTTTACTGTAATGGGTTTTTCATACCTCTTCATGTGAAATCATTTACCCCATTCTACTTCTTTCTTCCTTTTACACCTAGTACTCCCTTTTCTCCTTTCTTATTTTTTTATGTCATTCCCTCAAATTCACCTTATACCTGTACCCTCTGGCTACTATGTATATTCTTTCTAGCTGTACTATTTTACTGGTGTAATTTTAAGAATTACAAATATCTTCCCATGTAGGGATGTAAACAGTTCAGCTCCACAGAGTCCCTTATCTTTTCTTTTTCCTTTTTACCTTTTTTAAGGCTACTCTTGTGTCATGATATTGGAGATCATTTTTTTGTTGTTCTTCTTCAATTCTGGTCTTCTCTTTATGAAAGCTTAAAATCCTTCTATTTCACTGAATGACCATTTTTTCCCTTCAAGTATTATGTCAGGTTGGTGATTCTTGGCTGTAGTCCTTGGTTGCCCCCTAGAATATTATGATGTTCAGTGGCCTCTGATCCTTTAGTGTTGTAGCTGCTAAAACCTGTGTAATCCCGATTCTGGTTTCCCAATATTTGAATTGTTTCCTTCTGACCACTTGCAGTACTTTTACCTTGACCTGATAGTTCCATAATTTGGCTATAATGTCCCTTGGAGTTTTTATTTTGGGATCTCTCTCTTTCCTGAGGTGATCAGTGGATTCTCTCAATGTCTATTTTGCTCTCTGGCTCAAAGATATTTGGACAGTTTTCCTTGATAATTTCTTGAAACTGTCCAGGTCTTCCTTTTGATTATGGCTTTCAGGTAGTCCAATAATTCCAATATTATCTCTCCCGGATTTGTTGTCCATGTCAGTTGTTTTTTTAATGAGATATTTTATATTTCTTCAATTTTCTTTATTCTTTTGATCTATTTGATGGATTTTTGATGTCTCAGAGTTGTTAGCTGCCACGTGACCAATTATAATTTTTAAGGAGTTGTTTTTCTCAGTTAGCTTTTGTGCCTCCTTTTTGATTTGGCCAATTCTACTTTTTAAGCAGTTGTTTTCTTTTTCAAAGCTGTTGACTTTTTTCATAATTCTCTTGCATCATCCTCATTTCTTTTTCCAATTTTTCTTCTACCTCTCTTATATGATTTGTAAGCTCCTTTTTGAGCTCGTCCATGAATACTTTCTGGGTTTGAGAACACTTGCCCTTTATCTTTGGGATTTTGTCCATAGGTGTTTTGGCATTGTTGTCCTCTTCCAAGTCTGTGTCTTGATTTTCCCTATCACCATAAAAACTTTCTATGGTCAGATTCTTTTGTTCATCTTTTTTGGCCTTTTTCCTTTTTAAAAAATTTGAGCTCTGCTCCCCAGGGTGGAAGGGACACTGTCTCAGGTTTCTTTTACCAGGGGCTACAGGCCCTTAGCTGTTTGCCTGTTGCTGCATTGAAGTTTCCCTGAGGCCCACAGGACCCTCGGGTCTGATGCTGTGCTGAGGAGTTGGGGTGGGGGTGGCTGGCACTACTGGTGGCCTTAGGGGTCTGTCAGCTTACCTGGTGCTGAGATGGGGGCCTAGTAATGGTGTCTGTTATGTTCTGAGACCACTGAGTTGTTTCTGTGTTTCCCCAGGACTACACTGAAGCACGTGATAGTCTGGCCATTGGGGGTTGCCTGTTTGCCCAGGGTTACACTGATGCACGTGGCAGTTCTTGGAGCTAGTCTGCCCATTCCCCTAGGTATGCTAAGGCACATGACAGGGTTCTAATGGTGGCATCTGCCTGCTCCATAATACTGGGGCTCAAAATCTCTGGTTTGCTGAGGTGGATCTTGCTGCTGGCTTGCCTGGATGCTTTCTGTCCTGGACTGCTTTCTCTTACTCAAGTGAGATACACCATTCTTGGTGATCTTCCATGTTTCTTGGACTAAAAGATTGTTTCACCCTCTCTTTTTGCTGGTTCTGCTTTTCCAGAATTTGTTTTGGGGCATTATTTTGTGGAGTGACTACAGAAGGGTTATGGTGACTTATTGCTTTCTCTACCATCTTGGCTAGTGGAAGCAGAAGACCTTTAGTGCAGACTTAAGACACATACAACTACATTGTCTTTTGGGAAGTTTTATGGAGGAAGAAAGGGGTATGGGTGTGTGTGTGTGTATATATCTTTGGACATATATCCATTGTGAGAAAGAAAATGGTTTGGGTTCTTCAAAAATGGGGGGAAAAATCTAACTTCTTTGCACAATTTTAAACTTACCATGACTCCTACCAAACTAGTCATTTCTGCTGTAAAATGGACATAAACTGAGTTGTTAAAGAATCTGAATCAGAATAATTGATAACTGTAGGTAAACCCTTTAATGCTAAGGTTTAGATTTCAAAAGAATGTGCCACAGCTTCCCCCTTTATTCAACTTAATAGTTACACATTTTTCCTAAACATACTAGAAATTTGCAATACTATTATTCATTACAGAGTTGACAATGGTCTATTATAGATAATTATTCCAAAAAGGTTATTACTGAAGTATAAGGACATAATTACAAAGGTAATTCTGCCTTGGTTATCCCACTGTATGAACTGAAGATTGTTATAGAAAAACTGTTATATAGTACTGTTAATAAAAAGTAGCCAGTGGAGCCAGAGCAGATGCTAGGAGGAAGGCACACGGAGAGATGGGTTCCAGCTGTACCACCACAAGTCAGTCTGACATCTCCACAAGCTTCCTACTTATATGTAGTAGCAACACTGAATTTGGAGTCAGGTGATGTGTTCATATCTTTGCTCTTTTGCTATGTGAATTCGGGCAAATCACTTAACCTCACTGGGACTTTAGGGTGGTAACCAAATATTCTCTTGAGTGGTAAGAGACAGGAAGATGCCCAAACATAGTATAGTTGCTACAAAGGTGGCCACCCTTCTGGGCACAGCAGTGGGAGGCCTGATCATATGGAAAGTTTTCCAGCGGTGGAAGGGCAAAACCAGCTGCACCAGAGAGCAGCAGGAAGGAGCTGACAACTAAGACCTGGCCCCAACGAAAACAGACCCACTGTTGTCACCCTTGGTTGTTCATAATGTCTCACTAGTGGAAGGGATCCTTGGAGAGAATGTAGTGACTGTGTCTGAGAGAGAGAGGAATGGGAAGTTGTCGAGTCCTTACTCAGGAAGGAGTTGGAACAGTGTCCGGTCCTTGGAATGGACTGTGAATGGGTGAATGTAGAATGCAAAGTTAGCCCTGTTTCCCTCCTATAGATGGCTTCCCCAACAAGCTTCTGTGTCTTACTTTGTCTTCCTAAGCTGATCTCTGGTAAAGAAGCACTCCCTCAAACCTTATTGAATATCTTGGAAGACAGCAGAATCTTAAAGGTTGTCCTGCCATGTCAAATTACTATAACAACAAACTCAGGCAACAACTTCCAGAAGAGTATAGGGCCCCCACTGGCTCTGAGGAGAGGTTACACTTTCTAGAAGATCCATTCAGCCATCAAGTGGGTTCTGGGGCCAGGGCCCTGCTCAATGCCAAGAACCTGCCTGCTTACCTCAAAGAAAAACTCCTACAGGGGATCAAGGAGTTTTTTTTGTTGGTTTTTTTGTTTGTTTGTTTGTTTTAACACAGAGACTGTCACAGACCTGATACTAAAGGAAGTAGGAAGTTTGGAAACCAGGATTGCCAATGAGAACTATGAAGGTGGGTTGTGCTCCCTCATGAAGCTGGAGAGTCACTGGCACCAACACTTCTTGGACCTCCATGAAACCCAGGCATCTGCCCCAGCAATGGTCGGTCAACCACAGTCATTGAAATCTACTCTGGAAACATAGAGATAATCTGCTGGTGGAGCTGTCAGGTTAGCTTCTTTTCTGTCAAGAGATGGAAGGAATAGGAAGAGACCTTGGGGCTGTATGGGGGATTTGGGGGGGGGGAAGGTGCCCTCCCTTTTTCTCCCTCCCAATCCCCCATTTTGGGGCAGCACAACATATCAGAGCTTCCTGTGGTAAAACTCAGAAAAACTAATCTGTACCTCTTGTGAACCCCCTTCTGTGGCTGGACAGGGCTTCCTAAGGATAGTGGAAGGTTTTTCCAAATGCTAGTTGAGCTAGATCAGTCTGTGTTTTACTTGCTCTTATTTTGGTAGACAAAGGAGGCTTTTTCTTCCCTTCTTCTTACCTCCTGGAGACAAGAAATAGAGAATGAGGGACACCTGCCCAGAGTTTTTAATCCATTTATTCCAACTCTGGTTCCTTTGGTCCTTATTCAAAGGGGGCTGTCAGGTATAGAAAGTTGATCACTTCACAACTGAAAGGGAAGAAAAATCTTTTCCTGAGGGACCCAGATTCATTATCTCCAATTCATTCTTGAAATCAAGCAGCCCATTCTGAACGGGTCTTATGTGACCTCTCAGTGTGCCACAGATCAAAATAGTAACTTCTTGTTACCTTATTCCAGCCTGGTGCTAGAAGGGAATTATTCTTTGGCCAAAAGTGTTTCAGTTGGGAGAACAGAAAGGAGGGATAGGAGTCATGGGTACGGCTCCTTGCAGACATCAGGAAATAACCTAAATGATTTACTCTGCTTTTCTTATTATGCTGTTCCCTGCATGCCTGACCCAGCCAGGTTTATGGTGCAGCCCTTTTCTGGTAGAGAGACTTCCCTTTTCAGGATCAAGGCATGAAGTTCCTGCATCATTCACCCCTGATCCCATCTGCAACACTGACATCTTTTTAACCCCTAACTTATCTCTAAAGCTGTTCAGTCAGGCTGCAAATGTTTAGAACCCTAAGATAAACTATATGTGATACTGATAAGTGTCCAAAATGCAATTTATTAATGATTATATATTTTTCTAATTTACCAAGAAAGCTTGTTTTGTGATTCACTGACTCCCAACAGGCTTAGAAGAAATATGTGACCAGCATCTAACAAAAAGTACGATCTTGTAATTGTCTCCTTGTTGGTGATGGTCGTTCTAACTTTGACAAATAAAACCTTTTCTTAATTTAAGGCTAAAAAAATGTAGCCAGTGATTGTTAATTATCTTCAAAATCTTCTTAGCAATTCAACCTATTAGGCAGCACCAACTATATACAAAGCCCTGGGGGGGGGGGGGGTGAGAGAGACAAAGATGAAAAATTATATAGCTCCATTTTTCAAGGTGCATGCATCCTACCGGAGGTGTACAACATGATTAGGGACATGGACCATACCTATGATCCCACTACTACATAGAACTCTGGTAAGGAAACTCCCTTTACCAATGAGGGTCAGCATTTTCTATTCACAATGAGGTGCTTGGAACATTGGGAGATTAAGTGACTTGTACAAGGTCACATGGTCAGTATATGTTAGAGGTGTGACAGATCTCCTTGCACCCAAGACTGAATTTCTATTTACTACAATAGTGTTTCTCTGTACACACATATATTTGAATATTTAAATGTCAGTTGAATACTTAAATATAATTTGAATATTCAAACAGATATGTATCTATATATACACATGAGAGTAAAAGTCTGGTTCTCATATATTCCCTTCATGTATTCTATATTATAGCAAAACTGACCTCTATCTTTGGCTCTCCATATTTAGAATTTACTTTTTCCTCCTCTTGCCATTTCCATTTATTGCAATCCCAACTTAAATACTACATTATCGTTCATGAAACCTTCTTTAACCCTCCTCAAATGATTTGTGTCTTCTCAAATTTCTGGCTTTCTTTTGCCCTTACCACATTCTGCCTTGTATCACATACAGAGAGGCATAGCATAATGGATAGGTTAAATGTAGAATTAGGAAAACTTATTTTTAAACTTAAGCCTACCTCTAGCATTTGACCATACAAAAGTGTTTTGTGAGGCAACTGGGGGCAAATGACTTACCCAGCATCATACAGTGAGTACGTGTCAAGTGTCTGAGGCTGGATTTGAACTCAGGTCCTCCTGGCTCCAGCGCCAGTGTTATATCCACTGTGCCACCCAGCTGCCCTTCATGGAAAAAAAATGTTTTAACCCGAGTTTCTTTCCTTATTTATAAAATAGGAATATAATGATTCCTACTCACAGAGTTGTCTATAAGGCTTAAATAAAATAATGAATATGTCTTCATAAAATTTAACACACTACAATCACCTATCATATATGTATGTAGAAAAAGAGAGAGGCAAAGAGGCAGAAAGATGTTGTATTCCACTCCCCATTCCCATTAGATTACAAACTTTTTTAAGGATAGGAACTGGGTCATTTCCCACCCCCGTCTTTTGTATCCCCAATGCCTAGCATAACACCTTGAATAGAGCAGACAGATCCTTGAAATGGCTTGTTGAAATTGAATTTAGGTAAGTTTGGTTATCTGCACCGTCAAATTTTGAAGGACACCTCAGAAATACCAGACACGGAGGTACTTTGCCAACTTTAAGCAGCAGTGTCAAGCATGAGACTCACCCAGCCTGAACCAGATTAAAATGTTATACAGAAATATTAAACAAAATAAATAAACATGGCCATCCTTACTTATGGTGTAGTGGTCCTATTTTCTATTTTAAGTCTGACACCACTGACCTATTCATTTGCCATCAAAATCAATGCCAATATTCCCTCTAATTCCAATTGGGTCTTTCATAGTGAAAAGCAAGAGGTGAATGTTGTTCACCATGTACTTTGTTCCAAATAACTAAAGGTTCTAAAACTAAGTCATTCCAATTCCTCCAAAGATCTTTGCACAATTTCTTTGTTGACCTCATGAAAGACAATCTGCCTTATATTTTTAGATATTACCTCAAAGTTTTTAGAAGGAACAAAAGAGAAAGGTAATTCCCTTTAAAGAATAATTTTGAAATTTTAAATAGTGTAGTTTAAGATGGTCTTTCCAAATCCTTCTTTTCTACAATATCATTATTTCTTTAAAAAATAATAATTTTGAGACCAAGTTTTCTGAATGGTTGAATTATGTGTATTTTGTTCTTCGAACCATACATGTGAGAAATTCAAATAAGGGAAGACGTGTATGAACTGATACTGAGCAAAACAGAACCAGGAAAATTAGACAATGACTACAACAATGGAAATGAAAATAACACTTTAAAAAATCAGCAAAACTCAAATTAATTGTAGTGACAAATCCTGATCCCATAGAAGAGAAAATGCAACATACTTTCTTCTTAGTTGAGAGGTGGGGGTCTATGGGTGTGAAATGTTGCATTTGCTATTTGATGAAGTCTTCTGTTGGCCAGTTTTGCTTAAGTGGCTTTCTTTATCCCAGGGGAGTTTTCAATGGGAAGAAGCAGTATAACAGAAATCAAGGTATTAATAAATTTTTTTTTATCTTGCTCTCTAGACGGGAATAACAAATTGTCTTTTCCATTCTTGTTATGTTGATCAGGCTAACTATTCATATTTTTGTCATTCAGTCATTTTTCAGTCCTTTCTGACTCTTTGTAACTCCATTTGGAATTTTCTTGGCAAAGATACTAGACTGGTCTGCCACTTCTCCAGCACATTTTACAGATGAGGAACTGAGGTAAACAGAGTTAAGTGACTTACACAGGATCACGAAGTTAAGAGTGTCTAAGGCCAGATTTGAACTGAGCAAAATGAGTCTGATTCCCAATTCAGTACTCTATCCACTGTGATTCAACTGCCTTTCCTATGCATATGTGTTGGGTAATAAAGGAAGCATGGGGGTTCCTTTATTCTGTTACTGAATAGGTCACAAATTTGATAAGGGAAAGGGACTCTCCAAGTTGAAAGAGAAAAATGGATCACAAAATTACAATTCAGGAATAATGCTGCTAACGTATTGTAATCACAAATTCTCACCTAAAAATTCTGATGCCTTATAGGGTTTGCTTAGGATACAGTTTTCTTACATTATTTGGCAATTTAGGGATAAACAGGATACAAGTTTCTCCTTCTGCCTGCTGTCAGTCACATTGTATCTTGTATCCTTTAATATTTATATACTGAGTAAATACCTGAGAGATAAATTAGGAGTCAAAAATAAACAGTGTGTAAAAAGACTGGTAGTGTAAATGCACCAGAGAGCTTCATGACGGGTGGAAAATAGCATGTTACACAGAGCATACCAAGGTCATCATGCCCAGCCACTTACACAACACATCTTAATCAAGCAGAGATAAAATTGGTCAGGGAAGGAAACCAGTTTGTCCTGGGTCAACTGCCCTGGAAAATACTTTCATCTTTAATATTAGTTACTATCCACAATTCTCTTCTTCAGTGGGAGCCAACTCAGCTTTTTCTCTTTGCCTTGCCAGCAAGCACTAAATACCTTTTCCAACAGAAAGAATTCTGGGTTAGCAATCAGGAAACTACTTTCTTATTAGAAAGTCTGTCATCTAGTAGTAATTGTTTGACCTTGGGCAAGTCCCTTGATCTCTCTGTACCTCATCTATAAAACAACCTGCATTTCCCCAATAGAGCTGATATGAAAACTTAAAAAAAAAAAAAAAGCAACCTTTCCGTGCCGGCTTAGAGGGGAAGAGTGGAGTTGTTGTTTATTTTTTTTAAGAAATCAATAAAACTTTTTTGTTTAATACCTATGCATTCACCCTCCAAGAATATGCAATTTACTCCAGGGCAAATGCTCCATGTTGTGGAATCTGAATAGGCAAATATCAGTACACAACAACTGCAGCTCAATTTATACCTTCCCTGAAAGTTGCAATAATCCCATGGTGTAGGTGGTCTATTTTGCTTTCTCCATTCTGTGGCTGAGAAACTGAGGCCCTAAGGGGTTAAGTGATTCGCCTGTAGGTACACAGCTAAGAAAGGCCAGAGACAAGATTCAATCCCAAATCTCTTGACTTTGAGTCCGGGCTTTTATATTTTATATTACTTTTATGTTATATATCACATATAATATATATTATATAAAAATAAATATATATTTATATTACAAGCACAGTACTTCCTTGCAAGGCACCATAACTATTGTAACAATGGGATCTTCAGAGGATCCTCTTTTCTTACTGAAATTCAAAAGAAAGAAAGCTCCCTTTAAATAGGACCTTTTTGCATTATGTAACTAAATGTCTTATGATGCCTGAACTGTGGATCAGTCTATAAAATGCTTCAAATCCCTTTGTAAACAGGGAGGCATAAATCTGAACTACTGAAAGATAAGTACATATAATCTTTTTTTTCTCTCTAAACATGTTGCTATACAAGTTGACGATACATGTAGATGTAATTATGTAGTCATGTCTTTATTGATGGGTACCTAGGTGGTAAAATAGAGTATCAAGCCTAGAGTCAAGAAGCCTCATATTCCCAAGTTCAAATCTAGCCTCAGACACTTATTTACTTGCTATGTGACCCTGGGCAAGTCACTTGATCCTGTTTTTAATCAGTTTCCACAGCTGTAAAATTAGCCAGAGAAAGAAATGGCAAACAACTCTAGTATCTTTGCCAAGAAAGCTCCAAATGGGGTCATGAAGAGTAGGACCCAACCGAAACAACTAAACAACTGTTATCGGCGCATTAAAGTATATAAGTAGGAAAGCAGGATGGAATTGAGAAAAGTATTGGATTGTAGAGTCGGAGTACTTGTGTTCAAATCCTGTCATACAACATATAGGACTCAGTTTCATTATCTTTCAAGTTAGAAGGTTGGATTAGATGACTTCCAAGTTACCCTGCAACTCTACATCAATGAGCCTACATAGAGAAACAACCGTGAGCAGGAAAAGATTATTAGTCTTATTAGCATAATGTTTTGCATTTGTGTAAGGGTATGATCAAAGTCACAGAGCCCCATTTAGCACTGATAAATTTATCAAGTGAAAACATATTTCAACCACTTAGCCCTGAGATATTTATTGGGTGAGAACCCATCTTAATTCACAAGTTTTGAACAAGATCAAAGCACTCCCTAGGTATTCCAGAAAGTCTGTTCAGATTAGCTGAGCTCTGGTACTTTAAGAAAACCATTAAATTACTTTGACCCTCAATATTTGATTCAGCATTTGCTAAGGAGAAACGGAAGTCCCTTCAGAGGCCTTGAAGCTTGTAATGTACTCTTCTTGCTAAAGAAGTAAAGCAATGGTGGAAAGGAGACAGGGGATTTCACATTTTCATGTCATGAAAAGTCAGATATGACAATAACAAATTTTTAATCCACCAGGGGTGTCAAACTCAAATTGAAACGGATCCCCATGGTAGTATACTAACTCAGAAAACTACCATTTTCTATTATCAGTGTTGTATTTATTTTGTTAAACATTCCCCAGTTACATTTTAATATGGTTTGATTGCACTATGGAGTTTTGTGGGCCACTATTTCAGGCCTGTTGGCTACTTTGGCAGCATACTCTTTTCAGAATGAATCCTTCTTTGTAACAAATAAACCAATTCAGCAAAAATAGTGGAGTTATTAAATCTGAAAACATATACAACTTTCTAACTTAGTAGTCTCCCACCTCTTCAGAAAAAGCTGTTTAAAATTTTACTATTGTGTCTATAAATAACTAGCCATTTAAAGAGTACTTTCTGAAGAGGATTTGAAAAAGTAAGTGGACCAGTTCTTTCTAAAGTACCACCCTTTTCCTCAGAGAGTAGCACATCCTGGAGATTCTGGCCCATCAAGATATTACAACAGGCAGATTAGAGTCGCTGGTCTGTGTTCAAATACTCCCTTCCCAAAGATCAAAGAAGAGGGCTTTTACAGATGTGTTGGCTATAGTTTTTCCAAATGAAAATTGGGATACGTGGTCTGACAAAGTACATTCCTTTTACAAAGCTTCTTTATTTTGAAAGGATAATTTGTTTTCTTAAAATTGGAACTGTCATTTGGAGGTATGCATCATATATCTAACTTCATAGATAATTTGCAATAGCATTAGGGCTGTGGCCCAAATATCCTCATTTAAAGTCCAGGGTTATTTGCACTAAACTAAACACACTCTTCTGTATAGTCAGCGCCCAATTTATGAACTAAGTTCTATTCCGGAAGTCCATTTATAAATCAGTTGTTCAGAATTTATAATATATTTCTCTCTAGAACTAATCTCATATATAGTGGTTAGGTTTTCAGGTCATCCCACAAAATCCCATTTAACCTAGGATGTACCTGAAATAGAATAGAGTACTATTAATATTGTAGGTTTTGACCACAAAAGGTATAAAGTCAGAATTCTAATTTGCAAAATCCAGCACACTTTCCCCTCCTACCCCCACTACTTTAATCTGCTTAGCAGAGTAGATCTTCAATTCTTTCTCTGTGTCCCCTGCCCCTAGCATCTAGTCACTAATATAGTGGTAGTTCTTGGTCCTGTAGTCGTGTTCTGGCCAGCCTAAATTCCCGGGTCTAGCACTTATTGTGGAAGGTATGGCCTTACAAAAGCACTTTTATCTCTCTGGACCTCAGTATTCTCATCAGTAAAATTAAAGTATTGAGTGATTAGAGTTCTTAGGTCTTTTAAAGTTGATTTTACAATGTTACTATAGTATAAAATTATTCCCCTGATTCTGTTTGCTTCATTCTGCACCAGTTCATATAAGTCTTCAGAAGTTTCTCTGAAACCATACAGTTCATCATTTCTTATGACAATTACATTTCATTCCATCCATATACTAAACTTTGATCAGCCATTCTCCAATTTATGCCTCCCCCAACTTGATTTCCAGTTCTCCTATCAACATAATGACCAACCATGATTCCAGAGGACCAAAAATCAACAATGTTAGCCACATCCTGACAGAGAGGTGATGGACTAATTATGCAGAATGGGATACATATTTGGGGGAATGGTCAATTAGAAAATTTGTTAGAAAGGTTTTGTTTTTTTCTTTTTTTCCTGGATTTGAGAGGTAGTGAAAATAAATATTAATTGAAAAAATAAAATTAAATGAGAAAATAAATGAAGGAGTTGGATCAAAGAGAATCTAAGGATTCTCTCCGTTTTATATTTCCATGATGTGAGATTGGGGTGGGGAAGTGGGGCTGGATTGGAAGAAGAAACAGATGAGGACTTTCTAGCAGGCTTTCTTTCACTGGCTTCCTTTTACTTAGAAGGTCTTAGGATTGATTGACTGCTGGTTTCTCTTTCTATTGCCATCACTTGTTGCTGCTACTTAGTTTCTTTCCTTCCCCAATCTATAGCAAAACCCAAATATAATCTCCCTACAGAGTCCCTTTGAGGGTTTCTTTCTCTCTCTTTCACTAGTGGTAAACAAAGGATAAACCAACAGTGACTAAGAAGAGGTTTCCTTTCCCACTTTTATTTTTATCCTTTACACAAGCAGAGAAAAACAGTCCCTACAGAAGCCCTGAAGGGTAGGTCTTTGTGTACAAAGGGCTGAAGTAAAATTTATCCACATTTCAGAAGAAAATCACACTTGTACTACCCCAATATTGAGCCAAAAAAGCTGGGTTCTGGACAGAGCAGATTTTCTGGATGGAACATGAAGAAATCAAGTCAGCTGAAGACCAGTTCTGGATAACAGGGGGCAGAGGTGGTGGTGAGATATAAGCAGCTAGATGCAGGGATTTATCACCCCTCCTGACACAAAGTGACTAGTTAGTCCCAAGCAGCAGCCATTAGATGAGGAATAAGGGATAAGGGAATCACAGAAGTACAAAACCGTAGTAGTTGAAAGGAAGGGCTTTCTCCTTTGGGCTATCCACCCCCCACCAAGTTTTCACAATGCCTTACTTCTAGAAAACAAAGACCTATATAAATCAGGTACTGTGCTATAAGAAATATTTAACTATTATATAACTATCAATGTCATTGAAATCACACTATCCTCTATTCAGACCAGTGACATCTGATTATTGACTTCTTAATATTCTCTACTTAAAGCTCAGTGTAGGACATACTAAGTAAAAATCACTATGAATTCTAAGAATGATCACAGGGAAGCAGAGATGATCAGACACTATTCAACTGAAAATGCCAATTCAACTGAACCCCCCAAACACACAAATGTAATCAACACAGATCTAAGTGAGCAGTCATTCTTGTCCCAACATGCCACATCTCCATCTTCTTTAGCCTCATTCTGAAAAGGCCAGCAGCTAAGCATACCACATCACCTCAGCACTTTCAAACTTCATCATGGAGGTGGAAAAATGCTGCTACTTTCTAGTAAACTGATAGTGTGGGGCAGCCACCCATTTTCAGCTACTTAAATACTGATCATTGACCCTAATCAAATTGCAATGTGAAGTTCTTAGCAGGTGTTAGCGCTGGAGCTCAAAGTGATGGCATTTACTACAGGTCATCCCATCACCCCCAACTCCCCACAGGTGAGAAAGAGAGAAGATTTAGTAATCTGATGCCATTCCCTCCCTCCCCAACACACACACATACACTTTTTAAACTATAGACCCTTGGTTAGCATGAACATCCAGTTTAAAGCATCCCTATAGGAATCAATGAACGTGTCAGTAGCCAAATAAGTTTGAGAACTCAGAGCTGATACAAGGGACTTTAAACAGCTGGATATCTCTTCTTGTTGGGTTGGGGGAAGGAGGAGCTGGGATGGGGAGAAAGTTGGGAAGTAGCAGAAGACAATTATATTTTCTCATCCTCCATTAAAAACAGGTTCCTGGATCAGATGAATAAATGATAAGAGTGGCAATAACAGTTGTTTTCTTGAATTTGTAGAGTGACTTCCCTCAGAAAGAGCTGAAAGCATTTTTCAGATCTAGCATCTCCCTTAAATTCACTGTACCCCAGCCAAGGAGCTAGGGAGCAGAAAGTATTGAGACTGGTCGGGCAGAGTGGCACAAGTCACTCCCTGCTCATTAGTCCCAGAATATCAAGGGGTGGGGAGAGGGCGGCGACCCAGGAGTGACTGCCTTACATTCCACTCATTTTTATTGTGAGATCAGGTTATCAACTGCAGACCCCTAAAGCAGGTGCAGCACAAACAAGTGTAATATAATGGAATGTAAACTAAACACACCCCTGCTGTCCTCAAGGCTTAGGATTTCATTTGCTCCCCCACCAAGAAACCTGAAACAGACAAAAAAATGCAAATGGCCTCTGTCTACTTGACCCCCAATTCCTCACCTGACCTCTCAGGTTCTCTTGCATTAGAAAAATACCTGCCCCGATTGGTAGGAGGCAGTCAGCTCAACGACAGCCAGTTTCCCCTTCGCTCAAGGCGCAGGCAGGAGACGGAGAAGCCAAAAATCCTTAGTCTTTTTATGCCCCCTCTCCCTCTGTTCAAATATCCACCTTCACGCTGATTGGTTCCTGGTTACCTCACTGCCCCCTTGTCTTTGAAGAGTTCTCTGCGCAGCAGCCGCTCTCAGACAGGATTAGGATCTCCATGCCCCAAAAGTGTCTATTGGTGCATGTGTTCTTGTGTGTGCGTGGTATGTGTGCGCGTGTATGTGTTGTGTGTATGTATGTGTGTTTGCATTGACCCAACCTGACAGGAAGGAGTAGTTTCTTTTAATTTCTTTTCCTGGTGACTTCCCTCTCACTCTCTCTGTCTCTGCACACAGCTATACTAAAATACTTCAGCAGATTCCCCACTCCCTCCAGCTATGTATGCATTGGTGACTGGGTTAGTTCTGGGGGAACAGGCTGAGTTTTTGCAGGCCAGGAAGAAGCCTGGAACCTGGCTGATTCACCTAGCATCAAACCACAAGTTGCTGGAAAGGGAACAAAGCCAATTTGAAAATTTAGGTGTCCTGACTCCCTTGAGACTAAGCACTTTCAAAGAGTTATAAATTCCATTTTTTACCTCTTTTTTCCCTATACTTCTACTCAGATTCTAGTGTGAGAGAAATTGTCTAGTCTCTCTCCCTCATTTTCCTTTTCTCCTTTCTTCTTTTCTTCCTCTGTCTCTGTCTCTCTCAACTTTCTTCTGGCACACCTTAAAATTGCTTTTACTTCCTTGAAAAAAAATGTTCCTAACTTTCCACATTGGCATATGGAATAAACATATGTTATTTGCAAAGAAAATAACTAGAAGAATTTTGGTTTTTTACATCATATTTGCTTGCTTAGTATACAACTGGATGTCAAATTCTGTTACAATAGACCGCAGAACTATTCTCATTCCTTTGTTGGGAACGAAATTTTGCTATAGTCAACAGCACTTAAGACAAAAGAGTAATCTGATGGGGCTTAGCAGTCTTGATTATATAGAGGTTTTCCTATTCTAATGGTATTTACTGGAATAAGAGTTAACCTGCATTCCAAGTCCCATACTCAATTAATGTTTTTAGTTTAACAGTGTTCTCTACTTGTATTTAGTTGAGTTTTGGGAGCTCTAAGACTGTCTACTGGAAACCAAAACAACTGAATAAAATCCAGTTGCTTTATTGAATTTAATTTTTTTAAAAATACCTTGAATTTGTACTGAGAACAATCATAGCATTTTCTAAATCCCACATTCACTTTAGTAAATTAGAAAATGTAATGAACCAGCTTAAAGATAGTGAAATCATACCATAGTAAGTTGTATCTTTTGAGTTCCTGACATACTACCAACTCATTCCTTCTTACGACTTTGTCTGGGTGGGGGTGTACTGAATGTCCTCTCAGAGTTCTCAACTATGTAGTTATTTTTGATCCAGAACCTTTCCACTGATTGCCCTTGAGTAGACATATCATATTATCACATTACCTTTGGAATTTCTTCACACTGTGACCCAGATTCTCAGTAAGGCTACTAGATATGAACACCTTTTTTTCCACTTCTCTCTTTAGTTGCCAGTGACCTTGCAAGGTCATGCTCCATCACACACAGTAGACAGAATAATCTTTGTTTCTATAACTGGGGTACCTGTTTTAGTTCATCTTAAATCAAACCAAAGCATGAAGGTCTTCCCACAACCCTGATATCTTATATTTGGAAGTTTTAGAAATGTGGTTTGCCAGAATTATGTTTCTTTCTATATCTACTTATCTTTCTTTATATAAAATAATATAAAAATTACCTGTTGCTGGATCTTAAGTACTGAGAATTCTATCTTTGACAGTGGAACCAAAGAAACTATTGATGATCATGGTTGTCAAAAAGTCAAACCTCATTTTTCTTAATAGCTCAATATGGTACCCTTGTGGGTTGGATGAATTACATTTAAGGCAAAGAAATTGATTGCTTAAATAATTGTGTATATAAATGCTATATGGATGTTGTTTGATGCTGATACTCAAGGATATTATAGAATGGAGAAGGTGCACAGTAGACTGGCAAGGTTTGTTTAGATATTCAAAAAGAAGATGGTAAGAGCAAAGGATCAGAGATTTAGAGCTAAAGGGGAACTTAGAGGTCACTGAGTCATTTTATAGATGAGGAAAATGAAATTGAAGGAAGGCAAAAGCTATACTGAAGCTCTCACACCTAGCAAATGTTTGAGGGAGGATACAAACCTGGGTTTTTCTGATTCCAACTCTCTCTCTCCATCTAGTATAGGACCCTGCCAGATTCTTAATAACATAGAGCTGTGAACTTACTATAAATACTCAGAAAAATTCTAGACTACATTATTAAAGGTGTGGTTTCTAAATATTTAGAAACAAAAAAAAAATGATGAATAAGAGCTGGTGTAGACTCACTGAAAAATCATGCCAAAATAATTCCTTTTTTACAGGTACTTGATTAGTATATATAGGGAATGTGATGACTAATTAGCTTTCAGTAAGGCATTTGACAAAGTCATGGTATCCTTATGGACATGATGCTTAGAAATATACTATGTACAGTTAAGTGGATTGGAATTGTCTCACTGATTAGACCCCAAAATCAGATTAATAGTTTGATATCAACCTGAAAGTAGTTCTCTTTTAGAATGTGCTAGTACTATTTCTCTAGCAGCTCTGTGGGAGATAGGTTGGGGAGGGAAAAATTTTAGGCAAGGAGGTAATATATTGCTAAAGTCCTAATGAAAGCTGGTGAGGAACTAAGATGATAGTTTCGAGTGGTGAGAAGGGCTCAGATTCAAGAGGTATTGTGAAGGTGGGATTAATAGTAATATTAATTATAGTAATAATAATAGTATGCTAATAAAATCATAATGGCAAACATTTATATAATGCTCACTATGTGCCAGACACTAGGCTAAGCGCTTTACAATTATTATCTTATTTGATCCTCACAACAACTCTGAGAAGTGGGTGTTATTATTATATCCATTTTACAGATGAGGAAACTGAGGCAAGCAGAAGTTAAAGGACTTGCCCAGGGTCCCACAGTTAGTAAGTTTCTGAAGCTGGATTTGAACTTAGGTCTTTCTGACTTCAGACCTGGCACTTTATCCACTGTACTACCCAGAAGATTTGGCAAGTAAATGGATATACAGGATAAGGGGCAGGAATAGAGGATGGTTCCAAAGTTGTTTGCTAGCAACAGGTGCTGAAAGTCTGTACTAGAGATGAACTTTGGAAATTGTCCACACTTGGGTCAGAAAAGAGAAAGTATTTAGAGAGAGATTAACACCACAATCAGTGCTGGTACACAGTTTCAAAGATGACTAGTTCATGGGTATGTCTGGATTCTTTTGAATAAGAACTGGGGGGCTCTTGGGAGACCTGTGCTGTAGTATTCAGGACATAATACAACATACTGTATTGAAGAGAGGGCCTGAGTGATGATGTAATGTTCACTACGTATTTGACTAAATCAAGAATTCTCATTATACAGATAAGGAAACTGAGGCTCAAAGAAAAGTGACTGACCCAGGGTCATATAATTAGTGTTAGAAGAAGGACTTCAACCTACTCTTATGATCCTTAGACATGATTCTTTTCCCTCTATCATACTGCATCTGGCAGCAATGTTCAAATCTTTCCTCTCTGTTTTCAATACCTTTGTCTCCACAGTGAACCTGGGTATGAGCTCTGGCTAAGACTCATCTTCCTTCAGCTCATTTGTGAAAAAATGCTAGTAAAACTGTGGGTTGTCGATTTGAACCCCCAATTGGGCTTGAATAGGTTGCTGATGGAGGTAGTAATCTCTTTGGAGGTTTTCAAACAAAGGTCAAATAATCATATTGGGTCATAAAGGGGGTCCTTGGTCCTTTACACTATAGAAGGATGGTCTTATAACTCAGTCCATCATTCTATAAATCCAAAGCTTGAGGAAGAAACAGAAAGGACCATAATTGGGTCATACACCTGACCTTACCAACTTTGTCCTTCCTGAAATATTCTGCCAAATCAAAGCAAATGGGAGGAGAGGTGTTCCAGAGTGCCACACGGGGTCACTTTTCAGCCACTATTTCTAACAGATAATATTCAAACAAAAGAATATTCACTGGACATTCTAGAAAGAAAGAGTCATTTGACTCAACATGGGAAACTTCCCCCACCCGGACATGCAAAGGATTGACAGATTGATGGCTCTTTCTCGATTCTGTGGGGGTGGTGCATGGCCGAATAGTTGGTGGAACGATTTGTCTGATTTGTCTGATAGCAAACTAGACTCTGGCTTGCTTAGTAGTTATGCGACCCCTCCCCCCCCCCAGTCATCTATGTGGGCAATGTGGACTATGGTGCAACAGAAGAGCTAGAGGCACACTTTCATGGTTGTAGTTCAGTTAATCAAGTTACCATCCTTTGTGACAAGTTCAGTGAGCATCCTAAAGGGTTTGCATATATAGAATTTTCAGATAAATATTCAGTGAGGACGTCAGTGGCTTTGGACGATTCTCTTTTTCGAGGAAGACATATCAAAGTGATACCAAAACAGACCAATCAGCTGGGGATCAGCACCACAGATCAGGGTTTTCTGCATGCCCAATATCATGCCAGGGCTAATAACTACAGTAGTTCATGCTCTCAATTTCATAGTGGCTTCAACAGCAGACCCTGGGCTGAGTCTGCAGGGGCTGGGCTAGAGCATCATGATATCATGGTATCATGGAATCAGGGCATGTTTGTTTGTAGATTTGGCTCCATTCTTCCCTTGACCATGACACTAACTTTTCTACACTAACACTCATCCTACTATGGCTGTGATCTTCTCTAGCTTACAAAGCCAAACACATGCAAACTAACTTTTTGGCCCCTTAGGTCCTAAAGCTTCCATCCTGTTCTCTTTCCCCTTCTGAACTTCTATTAAGAGAAATCTCCACTGGTCTCCATTTACCCTCTACCCACTCACACCTCAACTCCTTGCACTTGACTTTCCCCCTTAAGTTCTTTCCAACAGCTTTAGCAGTATAATTATAGAATTCAATTACTTTCATAGTTCTTTCATCAGCTATTAGCCTCCTTGACTTCTCAATAGAACTTGACACTGCTGATCACCCCTCTTTCCTCCTTAATATTCTCATCTCCTTTAGCTTCCATGACACTGCTCTGTGCTGGTTCCCATTCTTCCACTCTAACTACTCTAGCTAGCTCTTTCTCTTGCTCCTTAATATAAGTACTCCCCAAGGCTCTGACCTCAACCCTTTTATCTCTCTATACTTTCTTCCCTAGCAATCTCACTTACTCCCATGGCTCCAATTACTATCTTTATGCAGATGACCCCAAAATTTGTATTTCCATCCTCAATCTCTCCCTAGACCTCATCTCATATTTCTAATTATCTCCTAGAATTTGTGCCCTGAGGATGCTATTCATACCTGAAACTCAACATGTGTAAAACTGAGCTCATGGCCCCCGTTTCTCACCTAAATATAAAACCAAACTCAACCCAAACACAACAAAATCATTCTTCCTCCTGTATTTGATAAGTTTTATTGATTAAACTGCCATTTTACCAGTCAGTGAGGATCAAATTATCTGAGTGTCTTGTCTATCATTCCTCCCAATTCCTCCCCATACACTTACACACTTTTGATCAGTATCTCAATCCTATTGGTTTTACCTCATAGATACCTCCTATACTTATCTTTCCCTTTCCCCTCCTCTTGTCATCCCCTCCATTCTGACCCTTATTTCTGAACTGAACTATAGCCTCTATCTAGTCTATCAATCCCTTTTTCACTCTACTTCCTACCTCAGAAGCCACTTTCTCCTTGAAATCTTACACAAACCACATTTTTTCCTGTACCCATAAATTTGGTCACACTATCACCTCAGCCTATAATGCAATCCCACCTTTTCCTCAAACCAGATACTGAAGAGGGAAGGGTGATAAGGAGGGGGGGAGGGTAAGTGGTTCTGCCAGGGATACCTCTCCTGGCATCCAGTCTGGAAGGAATTCACCAGGCTCAAGCAAACTTTGAAGCCGAAATTGTAAAGTTTATTGTTACGCTGTAGAGAACAGCGGGCTAGATTCTTATGGAACCTGCAAACTCGCAGAGGCCACAAACATAGTTTTAAGGTGTCAATTATGCTAACTAGGTGAGTAAGGGTGGGATCTGGGAGGAGTTAAGGAGTGGTCAGTGCTCAAAGGACCATACACTTTTAATATCAACTGCGCAGGTGTATTGCCCATGATTCACTGGGGAATAGCTCAAGAGGGGGTCTAGCTGGAGGTGTGGTTTTAGGCCTGATACATCACTAAAGAGTGCCCAGTCTGCCTCCCACCAAGGTCATCAGAGACAGTGTGGGTATATAATTGACTAAGGAGTTACCCTAAAGATAAGGTATTGAAGAATTTATGGTGGGGCTGGCCACTCTAACTAAGGGAGATAACATTTACATAACTTATTGTTTCAATCAGAGATAAACAAGTCATGAGTTGTTGCTGGGCAGAGTGCTGGAAGGGGGAAGGGGCAGAGTCAATGCTCTGAGGCTGGGGGGGTGGAAATGTGATCTTACAGACTGCTTTTACAAATTGATTTTACAGACATAAATCCCAAAGCACCCCATTTACAAACTGATGTTACAGATTGATACTATAAACATATATACATCACAAGGACCCCATCAATACATCCTACCCAACCTATAAGGCCATCTTAAGTCTCACCTTCAAGTATTTTAGCACACTGAACTTTTTTTTGATATTTCTATTACACTAATGGTAAGGCGCACAATTTGGTACTTGAAAACTATCTAATTTCTTCTTGGGTGCTAATTTTGACTCTCAAACTTGACTTCCAGCTCCTTGAAGACAGAATACATGTCTTACATTATGTTTAACTTCCTCACAGTAACTCAAAAGATGAGACCACAAGAGATTCTTATTACTGTGTTGTTTACTGATGGATTAACATACTGAGGTCAGCACAGATCCATCCCAATACCCTACAGAGCCTGAGTCTATAAAAGTGTTTTAAGATATGAACTGATTTCATAGTGCAAAAAGTATTATTTTTTAAGATTGTTCAGACCTCTAATTTCATTAGTTCTAGAAACTCCTGACATGGAAACTCTGGCTGTCAGTAAAGAGTTGTATTTGCCTGACATTTACAATCTCAGAGAGTAGCATGGGGCCATTAAAATTTTAAGTGACTTGCCCATGTTCATATATCTAGTATGTATCAAAAGTAGGTCTGGAATTTAGTCCTCCTGAGTCTAAAGCTGGCCTTTCATTCATTATGCTGTGCTGCCTGAAGAATTACTTAAATTTGTTAAAGTTTATAAAACATTCTAGCCCTTAGCACAGTGCCTAGCCTATAGTAAGCACTTAATAAATGGTTGTTCTCTGTGGAGTAGGTCAGAGGAAAATAAACCTTGAGAGTTTCCCCAGGACAGTTAATAAGTGTCAAGGTAGAGACTTGAACTCAGATCCTATAACTCCAAGATCAATATTCTTTCCACTACACCCTGACCCTGAGGTACTATAAGACTTGGATCATCTTGGAAAAGTTTGATGATATTTACTATATGGTATTCAACCAGAAAGAGGACTGTTGAATTTTAGTAAGGTTTTTCAACCACAAATTGTGAAATAAAAAGCAATTATCCATGGAACCAGAAATCAATTAACCAAAACATTTACTTTCCCAAATATTCCATGTATCCAAAGAGTAACCAAAGGTCTGGAAAATCTATATAGGTTTTGTCCTTAAAGTTACCAAAGTTACCTTTAATCTGATGCTTTTTTCCATTTTTTTCCATTTCATCCTAAAATGATTTTTTTAATTGAGTATATATTCCATTGATAATTTGCACTAAACTAATTGCAGCAATAAGAAAGTGAGCTTCCGGGGCGGCTAGGTGGCCCTGGAGTCCTAAAGACCTGAGTTCAGATCCTGCCTCAGACACTTAACACACACACAAAACAAAAACCCAGCCATGTGACCTTGGGCAAGTTACTTAACCCCAATTGCCCTCCAAAAAGCAAAAAAAAAAAAAGAAAGTGAGCTTCATTTCTACCATCTGAGGGAATGAGGCCTGCATACTTATCACAGAGGCTAACCAAATTAGGCACCAAAGAATCTAGTCAGACATACAATTGTTTGCAAGCATCTCTCGTTATTTGACATTTTAACAGACATTTTAAAAAAAATCCTAAGACAAAAAACACATTGTTATCATTTCCATCATGTAAAGATGGTTAATAGAAAACCACATCATACAGTTGAAGAATCATATACAAACGCAGTGTAGACACAAATTAAACAAAACAAGCGAACTAATTAACACATTTCCAAAACAGAAAACTAGAATTTGATATAAGTCTTAAGAAAATAACAGCTGCACTTATTAAAAACCATTTATTCCAAAGCTACATTACTTTCAAATTTATTGCCTTCCCCACACTGGAAAAATTATGCTATGGTTTCATGGTCTACATGAACTTTTTTCTTCCCCCTGCTTTCCACAAGTAACAGCTTTTGGAACTGGACAGTTGGTTACTCATTAAGTCAGGCCACTTGATAGAGGCAGTCATTTTTCCTGGCTGTTTTAGAAAGCTTAACTACTTAGAAGGAACAACTCCAAGAAACAGTCTCATAAAATGGAAATGCACTACCCACCTAGCCTTTTACCTGTGCATTTAATGTATGATGGGGTATCCTCAAAAACATGACCTTCAGGCTTCTGTTATTATTATTTTAATTAGCTTGAGATAATACTTGCTTCAAATAAGCCTACAGAGCCTACTGACTCACAGAACTCAACTATGTAAAAGATCCAGCTGATTTACATTTATTCAGATCCTCCTTTCCACTTTCCAAAGGGAACCTGGTAGAACACCGATTGTTTCCATGTTTGCTGAACCTGGAATTGGAACCTTCTAAACTCTTCCATTTTTTTCTTCACCCAAAGAAGGGAGACTACCTCTGAAGGTGGGCAAAAGGTTACTTTACTTTCACTATGGATTTATTCCCCATTTAAATGTTAGTATCCTCTGAGAGTTTTTCCTTCTGAGAAAAGATTTCAAAAGGAGAGTGATGAGAAATTTTTTTTTCCCCTGCTTAACCTTTTCCCTTCTCCAGGTCCATTACTTCTCTACCATTGTTTTTTCTGATTTGAAACAGCAACTGCTATGATTTAGGCAGAGGTTTTCCTAAGCAGTATATACTTTGTATTTGCTAGGGCAGGCTGAAATTTAACAAAGGAGCTGGCTGCTAGCCACTTACTGGGGTTGGGGGAGAGGGTGGAGCACTCATTCCTCCTCTATCCTTGCCCAGTTTCTTTTCTTTTCAATTCCACTTTAGCTCTGTTCCCCTATGCATCTTCCCTCCCCCTATCCCCGCCCCGCCCCCACCGACTTTCTTCCCGGTTTTGAAAGGATTGGGATTTTGGTCCCTCAGTACACCTTTAACCTCGTGCAAAGATCTTAGAAATAAGAAAGTGTTGCAGAAGCCACCTGGTCCTTCTTTCCATGAACTACATGTCAACATAATTGGTTTCCTTTGTAATCCTATGTATTTTATGCACTTAAAACATTATTTTGGGGCAGGTAGGGGGCGCAGTGGAGAGAGCACTGGCCTTAGAGTCAGGAAGACCTGAGTTCAAATCCAGCCTCAGACTAGACACTTGAAAGTTACTATCTGTGTGACCCTGGGCAAGTCACTTAACCTCGGTTGCCTCACAAACAAACAAACAAACAAACCCTGCCAAAAACAAAACAAAACACCCCATTATTCTGACAAAAGGTCCATAGGGTTTCACCAGACTGATAAAGGGGTCCATGACACCCCCCAAAAGTTTTTCTTTAAAAAAAAAACCTATTTTAGAGAGAATACACCATGGGAAAAGAGGTATTAAATAAAATAGTAAGAAATTCTAGATGATCTTTGTATAGCACACTCATAAATTTACAAATAAAACTTATGGCTCTAAAATGAGAATTTTAGAATGAAAATGATAATAATGGACATATTCAAGCATGCGTCTCATTAAATTCAAGACAGTATATGTATGGAAGAAAAAGAACCTAAACAATGAATAGTTCATTCAAAAGAATTTCTGGATAAACTCTGACCTTTGGAGTGGCTTATGTGATCCAGCAGTCACATAATTAAGATAAGATCTTCCTTAGCATCATGTTTGAAGTGAGGATTCAGACAAAAATCATGCAAATATTATATTGGTGAAAACTAATGTGACTAGAAACACATCATGATATTTAGCTGTGACCAACTTGATTGTAAGATGCAGATTAATTAACATGATTAAGTTGGATGGTAAGAATTGCATCCAATCATAGTTGTTTCTTATACTGAGTTGAGCTATGTCATATACACATACATATGTGTGTAGGATAGGGAGAGGACCATTGATTTCATTGGTATAGGGAACTCCCAGTTGATAAAATTCCCTTCTTTGCAACTTACACTTATTATAATGTTAACTACACCACTGGAAGGTTAAGCTATTTCTTCCGGGTCACACAACCTGTATGTGTCAGAAGTAGCACTTGAGACTGGGTCCTCCTAACTCCTATCCACTCCATCAAGATGTCTCTCATAAACGTCTACAGACATATGCACACTCCAGACAATTCCCCTTTGAATAGATGTACATATTCATTTGTCTATTTACATGTATATGTATATGCATACTTCCTAACAGGGAGGTAACATATATACAGAATATATAAAAATACATGATCATATGTATATCACATAAATGTTATAATCATTATATTATAGATAATATAATACTTTTATATATTATATCAATATATTACATATCATTATCTATACCCACTATAAATTATTATATATATTATATTGAAATGTTATGTGTAATATAGCCATTTATTTCATTGATTCTTACAGTGTAGCATAGTACTGCTAAAAGCTAAGCATTAATTCCTTTTGTCACAAAGTGTATTTTTTTTACTAAGATATCTCTGTATTTTATATTTATATTTGGTCTCTAAAGAAACCAAATATAATAATGCCAACAATGATTTGATTTGTCTTCTTGTATGCTTTAATGTCATCTAAAATGCATCATTTTTTTGGTGTTTTCCTTTTGGTTCATTTTTAATAGCTCCTCAGAAAAGAGCAATGAACATCAAACTGTTGAAGGATAATGAAATTTTAGCATGCAAATAACTATTTGCATCAATTTCAAACTGTGAACTATATTAGTACAACTGGTAACTGGGAATTACCAAGCAAATACTTATTTAAATGTATATGTTTGATCAAGGAACTGTAACAATACATTGTATGTAAGATATTTATATTTTTCAAAAATGACAAGGTTATTAAGTTCTGTCATATAACATGTATTCTGAAAATATTCCTAACCAAAAGAACATTTCTTTGGATAGAGTTGAATTCTTATTGCAGGCACTTATGAGTATACTTAGTTAGGCGATAGTTGGCATAACTCATGATTCAACAGCATAGAGACTTTCCAAAGTGGACATTTGTATGTGTAATAAAATTTCTTTGTATGGTCGCACAAGCTGCAAGTAATTATATCAGTCCCCACTTAGAAAACATACAAGCCAAATCATAAAGCATAATTTTTTAACATATACTTCCAAGAGAACCAAAATAATTTGCTTGCTTTCCAACCCAAGGAGGAAGACCATTTATTTCCTGCACTCTCTCCTACCATCCCTTTTTGGTATACCTTGAGTCAGCTTTTAAACTAGTAAAGACCAAGGATTATGTACTTTCTGAATGAGGCCTATCATATTGTTCTCAATAAATAATGGCCAAGAACTCGGTGGCAGGGAAGATATTAAAGTTTCTCTATTCCACAGAATAACGTGTTGTCAGGAATAGAGACAAGTTCATGTTTAGGTTCACTATAGTCAAGATATATTGGTACTAGCAAATTCTGCATAAATTTGAGTGGGCTTACACTAGCTAAAGAGGGAGGACAGACAACTTAGTTTCTGAGAAATAATTTGTATTTTGTTAATTCTGACTACAAGGAAAAAACTCAATACCATTAAAATATAATTCCAAATGGATCTGCACATAGAAATGATCAGTCCTTCTGGGGCCAGAGAGAGAAGGGTGAATGCTATAAGCCCTATTATAGGGAGTAAAGCAAAGCTGAATGAGATGTAAATTATTAGCATGCTCATCAAATCTCAATGAAAGTGACATACTATGAAAAAAATGGAAGTCTTTGGCATAGAAAGGAAATATAAATTTGGTAAAAAAAATTTTACAGTCCCCTCATTTGGACTGGACCTAAATTCTGTAGGGGTAGAAGTAGACAGCAGGAATGAAGATTATACCTCTCCGCTAATCAGAAGCTAATGTAATTATTTGGAATGTGTGGAAAATATATGATTATAGGTCATGTTTATAATTTTTCATCCTGTTCTCAAGATTAAGAAGGTGAAATAATCCTAGTATGTCAATTACTTGAAACTAGGAGCCACATGGGAAGCAGGTATGTGCCATAATGGATTGAGCACTAGGCTTGGAATCAGGAAGACTCATCTTTTTGAGTTCAAATCCAGTCTCAGACATCAGTTCTATGACACTGGGCAAGTCACTTAAGTCACTGTTTGCCTCAGTTTCCTCATCTGTAAAATGAGCTGGAGAAGAAAATGGCAAACTAATAGAGTGTCTTTGTCAAGAAAACCCCAAATGGGGTCAGGAAGAATTAGACACAATTGAAAAGTGACTGAACAATAACAAAGCAATCAAGTTATCTCCTATGGTGGTCAATCAAGCTTTTTTGGAAGTACCTTGAATCATCATTTGGATATCTTATCTACATGGCCTGAAATAAGTAATTTAGGCACACTAGGACGAAATGTAAATGATGTAATTTAAATAAAACTTAAAAAAAAAAAAGCAAAGCATTTGAGCCAAATGGTTCTAACCCTGGGGATAATATGCTCAAATGATGTGATCAAATGATGAACTGTACAGTGTATGAATACTATTTATGTATTCCTTTCCACTTATATGAAATGAACTTTGTTTTAGCCAGATACAGAGGGATGGAGAAAAGGAATAGGTATTTATACTGTGCTTACTATATGCCAGCCACAATGCAAAGCACTATTGCAAATATCTCACTTGAGACTCACAACTCCAGGACTAAGGTGTTATTATTCCCATTTTACAGTGGTGGAAATTGAGGAAAAGAGAGGTTAAAGTGACTTGCCCAGGTCACACAGCTAGTAAGCATCTGAAGTCAAATTTGGACACTGGTCTTTCTGACTACATCCAGGACTCAATGGACTGTTCCACCAACTTCCTCTGAAGGGAAATCAATCAATAGTTCAAATACAATTAAAAAGTGAAACTGAGAGGTACCTGTAATTCGTGGTTGAATACATTTAGCCCAATCTCATGAAAGCCTTTTCAACTGGAAAAAGAGGGAGACGATATTTCCACCATGCACATTGGGTTCACTGGTTCCCGTATTAGTCAAAGCACAAAGTGAACCTTGGCCAACACCATGAGGTTTTTCAAGACTGCAGCTGCTGTGATGAGGCAGTGCTGCCAGTGACGCTTTGGGCAGGAAGTGCCTCATTAGAACTGATGCATCCATTTTGCTCAGCCCAGCAAAAAGTTTGAAAGGTGATAAGTCCTGGGCTTCTGGCTGATTGCAGACTAACTTTTCTCAAAAAGTGTTCTCCACAAGCCAGTGTCTTAGAGAGCTTTCCTTAGGGTTTTACTGGGGGGTGTGGGGGACTGTTTGCCTTCTGGAAACTCATTTCATGGGGTTCACAAGAGGTAAGGGATGATGGAAAGCCTCTTGATGCCAAATCATAAATCAGGTCCTATCTTCACCGAGTACCAGCTTAACAATAACACTGCTAAAATGGAAATCCAAAACGACAGAGTACAGGACACCCAGAATGAAAAGTTATCTGAAATGAAATCATTTTGCATAAAGATTCAGCTGCCAGCAAATAGCTCAGGGCAGTTAAGGTTTAAAGCAAACTTCATCTGAAAACACACACACACACACACACACACACACACACACACACACTGCAATTTCACATCAAGTTAAGTAGCTACACAGTGTTTCTATTAAAGTTTGTGTCCAGAATGATATAGCAGACAAAAGGAGTGATACCATGCTTTCTTTCCTTCAAGTAGTTAAATAAAAACTTTGTTCTTGAAGGCAACACAGACTTCTCTGTCTTTATGATATCATTTTACAGAACCCTTGCCATCTTCCATTCCTTTATCCAGCTAAGTGCTCAGCAACAATGGACAAACAAACAAAATCTAAACCGCAATTACTGTTACCCTAGGGATGAGACTGAATAATACTTATGTAGTATGTGATCTGATAACTAGCATGAAGAATTAGGAAAAAACCTGAGAAGCCAGGAAAAAAAAGAGGGTAAGAACAAGATAGCTTTCCACTCCTACCTACCAATAGACATTTTGGGAATGGCTCTTTGGAATTAAAGTTGGTAATAGGAATGGCTTCTGCCATAGCAGGACAAAATGATAAAAGTTCCCCCCAAAATTAAAAGGAGTAAAGCAAGTGTAAATAGTCTCCACAATTACCATGATCACATTGTTTGATTTCTTGACTATACAGCCATGCTTTCTAATATGGCGACCATATTGTAGACTTGGCCAACTAATGACATATTAATGAAGCAGAGAAAAAGAAAATGGGATGGTGAGAGACAAAACTTGCAACAGACACATAGTATTGAGATAGTGAGGCTAGGGATTTATAGCCAGTTATTTTCCCAAATATCACAGAGCAAGTTTTTGTTTTATAATCACACTCCAGAATTATTGGGTTTAACTGCTTCACAGGTAAACCTGGTTGCTAAATTCCAGGTTTCCTGCATAGGCACAGGGCTTATTTGGATATAAATACCAGATCTGTTGCTTATAACCTGGATAACCCTGAGCAAAACATTTAACCTCTCCAGTCTAACCCTATGAGTCTCTGAAAAAGATGGGGATATGACTTAATTAAAATCAAGCCTTTTAATGGCCTGATTCAAAGACTTTGTTATTTTTACTTATTTTACTTTAAAAGGCAACCAGTTTTTAAAGAAAAGATTAAATCAGCCCTCAAGTGGGAACTTCATTTAGGGACCAAAAGATACTTCAAAAGATCTGTGATTTCATCCACGTGGGTGTTCTGGGGCCAGTGTAGATTTCTGGTTAAGCATTATTCTAAGGGAGAGGAGAGGAAAATGAGCTCTTCATCTGCTGGTCTTCCTAAATTTCTAAAGACCAACTGACAAACATCTAATTTTACTTTCTTCTCCCACAGAATGTTTGTGTTATTTTTCAATTGTAATGCTTGACCTGTTAGCAACTTAATATCCTCAAAGACTGTTAAAACAATATTGCTTCAGGCCTACATTTTGTTTTCCTTTCTTGTTAAAGCTCTACAGCTGGAAGGGCATATATAACTTAACTCTTTCTTTTTAAAAGTCACTTATAATTGTTCTTTTTATTTAAATAATGCCCATTTGGAATGTTTTACTGAAAGAACAAAAAGTGAGAGAATATTCATGTGAATCTATAGATTCACATGAATAGAAAGATGATGGTATGTATACTTGGAAGTATGTATATTTCGGATCAACTATTCCTAACCACCCCACAATTAATTCTAACTACTTGTGACATTGAAATTTTAGCATGTGACAAGTTTGAAGAAAAAAAAAAACATACATGCACAACAAAAAACAGAGTATCTCATTTTGCAACACCAGGGAATGAGTTCCACAACACCAACTTTTAAAACTATAGCTTGTTACTGTTACTGGTACAGATGATAAATGCTGGGTGTCTCCCTATTTTGACCACAGTAGCAATTTTTTTTTCATTTTCACTGCCAAAATGCTCAAAGGCATTAAGTCCTTTCTATAGTCTGAAAGACGAGGGTCACCCGATTATATATTGCTTCCACTATTCTCCTACAATTTGCTATGTTTGAAAATCTACTTTATGCTTGCAGAGAGCAATGCAGGAAAGTTCACATAGGCAATTATCACATGAACTGGTACCACAAGTCTGCATCAAGCTGTGTTGGAGAAAAAAGATCTCTTGACTTTTGCACATGTAGCCACAGAAGTGTTCTTTGTGTTTTTAACATTGAGGGGATGTAAAGAACCCCTGACACTGGTTTTCCTTTCTAATTAGTTTGTCCTACAAGAATTGCATAGCTGCTGCTTCAAGTTTGTATGAGTTTAAGCATAGTGCAAAGATAAACTTAAAAGTTTCCCTTAAAGGACCATAATACTGTCTCAGGTAGGGCTTGGGGAAAAAGGCATTCTTGAATGGTCATATACAAATTAGTCTCTATTTCAATACCTTCCTATAAAAGATAGCTTTACAGGTGGAGCAGCTAGATAGAGCAGTGAATAAAACACTGGCCCTGAAGTCAGGAGGACCTGAGTTCAAATTTGGTCTCAGACACATGACAACTAGCTGCGTGACCTTGGGCAAGTCACTTAACACCAAGTGCCCTGCCTTCCTCCCTCCAAAAAAGACAAAAAAAAGATATCTTGGGGAATGATGTGATACTTCATGGATGCTGTGACAAGCAAATAAAACAACAAAAATAAACTCAACCTCATACCACCCAAAGTGGAGATAATACAAAGGGCGGCATACATTTAGAAAGTAAATCATGACATAATAGTGGGAAGAGTATTGGATTTGTAGACAAAAGACCTAGAGCTGAATCCAAGCATTGCTAACTGTTACCTGCCTGAACTGGAACAAGTCACTTAACTTGATGGACCTCCATTTTTAAGTCTGCAGAATGAGGGGATTGGACACAATGATCTCTAATGGTCTTCTGAGTCCTAAATATCCTGAGCTTATGAAAGGGCGTATCTCTTTGTAGCATATTGGTCTGCTTTGCTATAAAACACTGATTGTACCCCATGCCTGTAATGTAATTCTTCCTAACCTCTTGGAATCCTTCCGGGCTCAGCTCTTCCTAGTCATTTCAAAACTATCATTTCCCAAGTCCTGTTCTTCTTATCAAAACGACCTGCATTTTGCATAAATTATGCACACATTTGCAAAGTGCATAGTTACAAATAAGCACATTTATACATGCTTTTATTCATGATTAAAATGTAAGCTCCTTGTGTGACTCTTGTCTTGGCATCCCTAATACTTAGCAGAGTGCTATGCAAATGCTAAATGTTTATGGCATGTCTATTGATTGATGTAAGTAAAAGATTAAGAAAAGCCTTTCCTAAATTTGCTTTCTCGACTGCCTCTGTATATGACTATTTTGGTTCAATCTTACATTGAGTATGTAATGTTTTCTATGGAATTGGAACTAAGTAGAAATGCCCTTGGTTTTAACCATTATGTTTTAAATAAGGAAATATCGCTAATATAGTGATGTGAGAAATGCTTTCATAAATACAATTTTACATAACTGACATTATGCTTTAATAATAATTTAATTTTGATATGAAAAAAATCCAGATGCTATAGAAATGAATGTCTTCCAGCATAAAGACTATGGGGGCCACAATGTATTTATTTCTAATTTATTTGTACTACAAGAAAACTTTAGAAAGGCTTATTTAGGAAAGGGCATGCAAATCTTCCAAGAGTTGTGCTTCATAAAAGGAATCTTTTAGCAGTCATCGATATTCTTGGCAAGTATTAGATCTATAAGGAGACTTACAGTGCAGTTTCAGGATAAAATAATTCTATATTTAACCTCCTTAAAAGTGTCATCTGCTAATAAACCAGTTAACTCCATGGTCCCATTTGTACTCATGCTCTGGGAAAAGTAATAAAATCAATAACACTACTGGTTCTGGGAAGGGCATTTTGATAGGATACTCTATGGATCAACTCATCTTCCCTTTGACTCCCAGACCAAAACTCCCTTCCCTCTCTACTATTCCTGTATATCTTGTCTCCTACATTCTCCAAAGACATGTACTTTGTTACTTTTATACATAGTATAAACACTTAATAGCTGTTTTTGCTCATTCAATTCATTTATTCATTTATTCATTCATTCATTCAGCCTCTGTGTTTGATTTCATTTAAACCCTATGGTTTAACTGTGAGCAGCTTGATGAAAAGAGTAAAATTATTGTGAGTCAATATTTGTCTTATGCTTTTAGAAAGCAGTAGATACATACATACAATTGAACTGAAACTCATAAATGAAAAAGATACATTCCATAGCTTACAGGACCATAAATGAAGGAAAAGCAAGCTATTTTTATTCACAAGTAGATGGGGGTAATTGATACCTAAGTAATTTTTAAATCAAAATGACATAAAAATACGTATGCTATAGTGTTTGACTTAGCTTAGTGTGGAGTTTAAAAAAGAGATTATGACTACTAAAGAAAGAGAAAAAGACAAAAGGGGAGAAAAGGAAGAATGGAAGGAAGGAATGAAGGAAGGAAGGAAAGAGAGAGAGAGAGAGAGAGAGAGAGAGAGAGAGAGAGAGAGAGAGAGAGAGAGAGAGAGAGAGATTGAGAGAGAGGAAGGAAGAAAGCTAATGTCTGGGAAATTGGAAGCATAAAACGTTATATAACCAATTGGGTTTCAACCTTCAAGTCAGACACTAGTCAAAGGAAACAATGCAACCTCTGCCAATGGGGAAAAAAATATCAGGCCAGATTTCTCCCAGCTGTGTTTTCCACCCCCTTTCTGTTGCTTTTAGCATCTTCAATGAGAGTTCAGCATACTTAGGAAAAAAGATGGCCCAGAGAATCCAAATTGTTAAACCCAAAAGGTCAGTTTTCAAATTGAATCTTGCAATACATGCATTGCAGGTTCATCCCTTATTTTGTCCCATTAATGCAACTAATATGGCTGGCTGGCAAAAACTCAGAAGACGCTGATATTACGTGAAATTTAGGCTCTGGTGCCAAAGGGGGTGAGTCAAGGAAAAATTTTCTGGCTTTGAAACATATAAATCAAACTTAATGTTTCCTTAGCATTCCTTTGTGATTTCCTACTCAAGCTTATGGTAACTGAAAGAGATAGGAAAAATCCTCAGAGGAGACAGGTTCCTGGATTCAGTTCTGTAAAGACAGAGGGCCAAACATTTCTGACAAAATTCTGCTCTCACAGTTGATTTTAACTTTGAAGTTGTTGTGTGCTCCAGATTCAAGGTCCCACACTTTCATTTACCCGACAGCAGCATAAGGCATTTCAACAACATGTTTACTAATTTTGCACCTTAAAAAAATATTCTCCTGAAGGGTTCTCACCATAATAATCATTAGTAACATGGCTCAGCAATGCCATTAGACCAATAGACAGTATTTCTTGAGCTTTCAGGATTCTGTCAGTCAAACTGGCTGATAGTACTACTATTTGCCGTTTATTTGACTGTTGGCAAGTCGCTTTCATTCCTGGGACTCAGTTGCCTCTATAAAACTGAAGGATTGGACTAGTTAGCTTTTTGAGTTCTAAATCTATGATCCTATGCGTTTTAAAGCATCACATTTAATGACCTGGTCTAGTTTAAAACAATAGATTCTCAAAATTATTGTGAACTACAGTTGATTTAAATTAAAACAACAACAACAACAACAACAAAATAAATAATAATCTATTTCATGACTTCCAAACTCCATGTCAGTCACATGGGGAAATTGTAGCTTCACTAATCTCTCATCTTTTAGTTTTAAAAAATGGGCTTTCCAGACATTTTCTCCCTCTCTTCCCCAGGCACCACCTCATCCCCTGCTTCCCTAATGTATATGGAGATCCAAAGTGATAAAATACTTTTGGTGCTTTCTGAACAGCTAATGAAATATTAATATAACTCTCATGATACCTAGATTATTACCATATACATACACAAAGTCTTGGTGCAGTTAAAGTTATTATAACATGCATATGCACATATATTTGTATGTATAATATATACATAAATCTATATAATACACACATGGAGATATTTATCATGTGAACACACACTCAAATCATATATAGTATTGGATTTTTTTTTTTTTTTTGCAACCAAGCTCTTCAACTTTCCATGGTAGCAACCATACCCATTTAAGTCCATGAATGGCTAGTACTAGCACCAGCTTCAGTATATTCAAATGCAAAAGGCAAAATTAAATATGAGCAAAAAGAAAAATAATTTTTATAAAGCATGACATTTAACAAGTATCTTAATATGTACAAAAACATAAAGCAACATTGTAACTGTGCTGCTTTATTGTCTTTGCTTTTGTGCAGAATCCTTTGGAAAATCATTCCTAGATATGGTCTTTCAAGTGGCCTCTAATACCACATAAGTGGTTGTCTCCACTAGTATGTAAGGTAAGGTGAGCACCATTTCATATTGGAAGTGCTCATTCAACATCTATACTATTCCTTAAGGAATTTGGACACTGAAGTTGTGCTCTTGAAAGTATTTTGGTGTTGACTATAATTGGAATTGCTAAAAAAAGTCAGATGCCACTAAACTGAAGTAGAATTTGTGCAAAGTGAGATCCCCTTAGGCATAGGAGACTCCAACCTCTAAATTGGTTTATTGATCAAAGTAAGGAGAAGAAATGACAAAAATGACCACAGTGGAGTCTTTGGCAACAGTATGAATAAGGAAATAAAGTGTGCTATGAATTCCTGACAATGCATTAGACTCCAGCAATGTTTAAAAATTTTTAATGGTATTAAAAATGGATGATTTGACAATTGCATTAAAAATACTTGTAAAGATGTTTATTGTAAAAGATTGCCAAGATGATACATGAGATAGTTATAGAGCATTGACTAATGGACTTCTTGATATATGCCTATCTCCATGACATGTTATAACACATGATAATTTATTAGGGAGAAAGCATTTTTTTTTAAAAATTACTTTTGAAAAATGTTATCTGAATTGAAATTAGTGGTAAAGTGCTGGCTTAAATGGACTTCCTACTCTTTAGTTTTATAACCTTTGAAAGAACTATTGTAATTCCAAGCTTTTGGTCAGGGAAATGTGATCTGACCAAATCTGAACAAAGAAAACATAAGAGAAAGAGCAAAGGTTTGCCGTAGAGTTTCACCCCATCCATCAGCCAAAATGGTACATATTGTTTTGTTTGGTTAAACTTATGTCATTCCCAAGAACCAACTGTGCTGTAATTTCAGTCTGTGTTTGGCAATTATTGAGGGGCTGAAGCTGCAGGTTGGTCTGGTAGTTTGCAGCTGGGCCGGACAGGAGCCAGAATAACTATGTTATTATTTTTAAAGCACTGGTCCCTCAATGAGAGGAGCTAGATTACATTTTATTTTTATTGCTGTCAAATTTCTCCTTTCTGGCTTGTGATCTTATCCCATTCATAATGACATTTGTGGCATCTTCCTTGGTTGAAATAGAGTCCAAAGGAATCATCTTTTTGATATATGCTGGAAGAAGAAGAAAAAAGACAAAAAATAAACCTTGGTGAAAGGAGATGAAAAATCAAAACACTGCTCATGATCAAGGGGTTGGTTAAACAACAAATTAAGCTCATTTTCCCATAGAAAGAACTTACCTTCATAATTATCCTTCAACATGTGGATTAATTTAATCAGCCTGCAATATGATTTAGTACACTTGTTATTAATGTAATCACTTTTTAAAGTCCTGAGGCTGGAAGAATGAATTTATGCTTGGCTGTTATACAGTGACAAAGAAATATTATATAGAGAAAGAATGATGGCATGTTAGAGGTAGAAGGAGTTCAGAAATCATTAGTGGATTATTTATAAATAAAAATAATTCATAGATGGGGAAACAGAGGCTTAGGGAGATGATGTGACTTGCCTAAATTCTCCTAGCAGTGTCAAAGCCATGACTAGAAATGATGTCTTCAGCCCCCTCCCAGTACTCTTTCCCTTACATTAATGTCTCTCCCTACATACATTATTTCCAAGAAGTTGTTAGAAGGTATTCATGTGAGAATTCTCTAGACCTAGTCTCAAAGAATCAGGTCCCATTCCTCTCAACAAATCATTTAATTTTAACACACATTTACCAAGTACCAACTGTGTTCAAGACACTGCTACTAGTGCTGAGCCTGCAATGAAAGTCACAACAGAGACAAGAAAATCACAGTCTTATGGGGAGGGGACCGACTTTTAAACACTCATATGAAAATAAAAGAAATCAGAATAAAACATTTTATTATATAGATATATAAATGGTTTAAAAATTGGAAAGATAAAAATAGTTATATGATATTATAAAAAAATCTTCCATATTTATTTGGAATAAATTGAATTTTTGAATAGTAAGGCCGTTATTGAGCTTTTATCCCAACCTTTGCAAGTCATACATTGTCAATACTCCCTCTCAGTGCTCCCAAAAGAAAAAAAAAAGCAATTTTGAGAATACACATCACTGAGGGGGAGAAGAGTACACTATCTCTCTCTATAACCAATTATTGTTGTGAACCTGGAAGTCATGCACAAAATGCAAACAAGTATGCTGGCCTTGATTCTTCAAAGGCATTTTTCATCTGAGACAAGGAAAGTGCAACTTTAATCATCCTCAAAGTATCTCTAAGGATGTATTTACATGCTTCTCCCCTCCCCCATTCTACAGCAATGTAAATTAAGGCATGTGCAAAAATAAAGCCCTTTTCAAACATTAACTTTTTAAAATGTCAACGTGAAGCACATGAGATTTCTGCCTCCTTGATTTCTACTCTAGTAACCTTTAGGTAAAACTCCTCCTTCATGTAAAATATAACTTCTTTTTTTCAGTTTTATTAAAAAAAAAACAACAACTTGGTTTTGTGAGACCAAGAGCCTCACTGTAAAAGGATTTCAATCTCCAGGGACCCCAGAAGTCATCAGACAACCACAGACTTCACTTAGGCAGAGACTAGTCCCATTGAAAAGTGTTTTAGTTCCTGTTCTGGGCTCTTTCTGCCTCTTGGTCGCCTGAAAGGAGCTATGCACAGAGGCCAGAGGTTAGTCTCCACTTATAAAAGCTAAATATGACAGCCTCAAAAGCTGACATTATATGTCTCCCCTTTCTATGCTCTCAGTGTCTAAAAGTGAAGGTATGGGAATCCAAACCTTCCTAAAATAGTGTCCTGAACTCAGGCCATACCTTCTAACCAGCCAGGATAAATTTGGTAGTGATTATGGCTCAAAATAATGGATTTCTGTGTTCATATTTCCAATGGCAATATAAACTAAAATTTTTTACATTTCTTCCTCTCACACTGGCAAGAAGACCCTACCTTTTCTCGAACTGACCTGAGCTACATAAACCTGATATAAATGACTATTTAAAACAAACTTTCATTAATGTTGGATCATTTCAGAAACCACAAATTATTCAGTATTTTCCTATTTCCTTTGTATCGCCCATGGTCATAGATCCCATTCTTCAACGTAGTTAACAGTTAGACAAGGGGCTTAATACAGAAGGGTGAATTAATTCACTAGCTAAAACAGCCTTGTTGGGTCAGGATTCTAGATAAAGAGGCCTGGTGTAGTTAGGAAGACATGCAAGACAAAACCCTTAATTTAGGGTTTTGTATCTACCAGAAGACAAGCTGAGAGTTCTCTGTCCAGTGTTGTTTGAATGAACAAGATATTCCTACCTCTCTCTAAGACAGAGCTGGAAGAATATATGCCAAGACTTGGTTTGGTATCCAGTCTGGGAGATACAACATAATAACTACTTTATTCTTTTTGCAAGTTGCGGGATTCCCCCAAAAGACAAAGTGTTTAAAAGTCAGCCAGTCAATCAATAAACCTCTACTAAGGTTCTGTTATATGCCACACTCTGTGCAGAGGACTCAGGATACAAAGAAAGGCAAAAGACAGTCCTATCTCTCAAGGAGCTGACAGTCTAACAGGTGAGACAACATGAAAATTATGTAAAACAGCATATATGCAGGATAAATTAGAGATAATTGAGGGAAGGCACTAGAATTAAGGAGAATTAGGAAATGCTTCTTATAGAATAAGCAATCTTAGCTGGGACTTGAAGAAAGCCAGTGAAGCCAGGATATGACTAAGAAGGAGAGCAGTCCAGGGATGGTAGAAGAGCCAATGAAAATGCCTAAAGTTTAGAGATGGGGTGTCTTCTTCAAGGAACAGCAAGGAGGCCTATGTCACTAGATCAAAGAGTATATTAGAGGGAGTAAGGTGTAAGACTGGAAAGGTGGGAGGGAGCCAGGCTGTAAAAAGGCCAAAATAGATCTTATATTTAATCCTGGAGGTGATAGGGAAGCCCTCAGAGTTTTCTGAACTGAGCAGAAATCTGTGCTTTATGAAGATTAATTTGAAAGCTGAGTGGAGGATGGAATGGAGAAAGGAAATACTTGGGGCAGTGGGCTCAACCAATAAAGTTATTGTAGTGGTCCAGATGGGAGGTGATAAGAGCCTGTGCTATGATGGTGACAGTGTTGGAGTAGAGAAGGGGGCACATAAGAGAGATACTGCAGAGGTAAAACTGAAGGGACTTGGCAACAGATTGGATATTGGGGTGAGATGAAAAAGCCTGAGGAATAGAGGAAAACAGCTAGGTTGTGAATCTAGAAAACTTAATCTTATCAGAATCTTTATTTTTTTAATAAAACTTCACTTCTGAGAATGGATTGGATAATGAAAATGGTCAATGGTGAGAATGCTGAACTTCTTAAATGACATACCATTTTCTCCCTTTCCCTTCCAAAGAAAATGATCTCTTGGGAAAGACAGATCAACAAAAACAAAAAAGTTATCAGAGAAAATGTAAGGAGAGTTAGGCAGAATCTTGATACCCTTAATCAAGGTTCAAGGCACTACATACAAGTGAATAATGTTCCAGAAAATGAAAGAATTGGCCAATGAAATTTAATGATTTTTAAAATATTCTACATAATGGAAGAAGTGCTAACTGAGTAGATAAAGGAAAATATTCTGATTTTTTTTTATAAAGAGAAGGACATTAAGCTCTAAAAACTATTAAACTGAAGAATTTGGTTTATATTCCTAGTAAAACTATAAAACATATAATTAAGGAGATGGTTTGTTAACAATTAGAAAGGGAAACCAGGTTTGTTAAAAACCAGTTTGTATATATAGGTTTATGTCAAGCAAATCATGTGAAGATAGCTTTATCTTTATCAAGATAGCTGAGAGGCTAGAGATAAATCTCAAATTCACTACCTCAAAAGACCTTAAAATATAACCCTCTCCACAAATAAAACTACAACTCAAATAAGGAAAAGAAAAGAAATTTTCATAAAGAAATGATAGAAAAACCAGTAGAGAAAATGAGGAAGCACTTTAGGAAAATTAGGAAACTTCTAATACAGTAAAGAAATACAATATGGCAGGAAATGTCTGGGAGAAAAAAAAAAGAGATTATTCTCTTTTTCATAATAACACAACAATGTAATTAGAATTTAACTGGGAGAAGAACCCTAAGAATAGTTAGAAGAACTATTAAATTATTGAAGAACAACATAGAAAGCAACAAGAGCTTTTAATGAGAAATTAAAAAACAGGATCACAGTTTAGAATTCAAATACTCAGAGGAATCTGTGATCTCTTCAGAAAGCAAGTCCCTTCTAGTGGTAACATAGTTAGTTACCTCATGACTACGCAGTCTGTAGGAACTATTGCCTATGTTTTCCTTAAGTTCCCCACAGGGGACCTACCCAATGTTTTGGAGACCTCCTCCTAAGATCACAAGGGTACCAGTGGAGCACTTTGGTGGTCTACATATGATATGATCAGCTCATATGATCAGCCCACCTTCTTTTCCTATTGTATGATTCTCTGATGATAACTTTTACTCCTTTTTTTTTTTTTAAAAGCAATTGGGGTTAAGTAACTTGCTCAAGGTTACACGGCCAGTCATTATTTATGTGTGGGTGCTCATTTTCTGAGGCCGGTTTCGATCTCGGGTCATTCCCAACTCCGAGGCCGGCGCTCTTACTCACTGTGCCACCTAGCCGCTCCTCAGTGCGCCACCTAGCTGCCCCACTTTTACTCCTTTTTAAAAGACAAAGCTTTTTTTATTGGTTATATATTATAGCATGTTCATTTATTTTTTAATTCCTCAGAGATTCTTGGATTTCATGTTTTGTTGTCATATAACAACACTAGTATAATGTTTGCATTAAAAAGATTAGTGTTTGCTTTCATGATAATCTCTGACTGATTAAAAGATATTTGGAACTTCCCAAAAGCAGTCCAGCCTCCTCTTCTCCTCTTGTTCAAATGTGGGCCAAACTTTCTGTCCATCTGTATTATGTGTTCTGAATACACAATAAGAGATAAATTCAATAGGTTGTCCATCCAAGTACAGGTTATAATCTGGACAATAGACATTCTCCATTCACTTGGGCTTTCTTATATAAATGGTTAGACATAACTCATTTGAAGAATTACAGATCTCTTCCAGGAACCTAAGCAATGTCCTAGGGCTTGAGTTAATTAGCACAATGTCAACCACAAGGGAAACATCTGAGGGACACCATCTAAAGGGAATTGTTCTTCACCTTGAAGTCTGTGCTAGATCTTCTCCATCTTTGGTAAGGTAATCACCCTGTTTTATGACTTATATGGTGTCTGTGAATAGAGAGATCTTCAACAAAGTTATTTCTGTTGTTATATATCTAAAGCAACCTTTAATGATTTTGATGTATGGAAGAGACATTCTGGGGAAAATGAGCTTGTAAGGTGGCATTCTGCTCCATTGAATCAAATACCTAGAAAAGTACAGTGGAAACATATTCTCTAAATTTTTCTGTGATTTATGATTTGGCAAAGATGTGGTTTATTGTTTACTATGCCTGCTTTTTCCATACTAATGCTCTCTCTGAAGATGAATTTAATTTATGTAAAGATGATTCACTTAAGGAGTTCATATAAACGAGAGAGTAGGCAGGTAGGTTGGTAGCTACTGATATTCTCTTGGTTACTTTATATTCCCATAATAAAGTTCTGGGATTCCCAATACCTTAGATAGTTGTGGTAGGTATGTTCCCTTTTAGATACTGTGTACTACAATACCTCAATATCTTCACAATTATGTTGTCACCAGCACAGACTCTCCTTTATATATACTTGATAGAATCTACTTCTTGTTTTTTTCCTGTTATCATTAGTGCCATTTCTACCTTTCATGTAAGTGCATCTGAAACTGTGGTATTAGATCCCAAGTATGGTGGTCCCCCTGGTCTTGATGAAGGTAACATTTGTTACAATAACTTTTTAAAGGCTTTCCATTTCTTCTTGTTTGCTGCTCTTCAATTTTCATTTTTAAATGTTTTTGAGGTGGTTTTGTTCAATTGGATTGTAACGGCAAGCAAAATAATACTTTGCTGCTTGTTTCAGCTATTCAAGTGCCCTTTGAGGCTTGCTTTGATTGTATCAAGTTTTTGTTGGAAACAGTATACACTGTATTGCCTAAGGGAGTTTGGAGATCTTCCCTGCTCTTAAATGGTCTAATGTCATCACATGGAGCCCATGGTGAGAGGAGCTTGCTGAAAGAGAGGGAACAGGAAGGGTGGAACAAGCAGAGCAGAGATAAACTTGGGCACAAGCTGGGACCAAGCAGAACTGAGAGGGTGAATGTTTGTGATGTTGGCACTCTGTTCTGTGTTGATGTTACTTTGTCAGAATGAAGCATTCTGTTTGTTGAAGGAGAACTTTACTGCTGATACAGAAGCCCTGAAAGAGGACTTTACTGCTGTTTACAGAAGTCCTGGGACTTTACTACTGATTTGTGTTTGATTTCTTAGATAGAAGCTTTGTCTGTTGGTTTGTGTTACTTTGTCAGAAAGAAAGTGAATTGAGATGATAGTGCTGGCAATGTGTGTAAATATTGTTGTAGCTCTATTAAGCTTTTTCTACCTAGCAATGGAAACTTCAAAGAGTAGTCCCCATAAGCTGAGGTATGAAACAGGAACACAGAGCTGCCTACGTGTGAATCCAGGCAAGAGCTGAGAGGGCCAGCCCCTGGGGTTTGGAAGTTAGCCTCTAGTTAAGATGAAAGAGGACTTTATTTGGGTAGGCAGTGCTGACTTATGATAGCGTAACCTACGATGACGTAGGGGTGGATGGTGTTTATACTTTCTGCTACCCCTAATGATGATTGGCTTAAGGATGACTGGAAGCCAGCCTGTAGTCAAGATGAAAGAAGTCTTTACTTGGGTAGTCTATATTGATTGAGGAGATTGCGACTTATTAAATGATATGTTTTGTTTAAGACTATGTGGCCACCCTAGTAATAAGTTATGTTATATTGTTGTGAATGTTGTGCTTTAGTTTATTGCTGAATGGAGTTCACTATACTGTGATTAGATCCTTAAAGTTATACACAGCAGCAATCCTCAGGAGAGCTGCTTATGATTGGCATTACATGGATATCTTGCCAAACTTTCTTTAAAATTTTCCCCCATAAATGTCTTTCTGCTTTATGAGATGCTACTGTTCATAATCATATATCATCCTTTCTAAAATTTTACAAATAAGTTTATTAATATAAATCAGTACTGCCTCTGGGCACCAGTCTCTGCTGTGTCAATATCAACTATATTATTCATTTCCCATTTTATTAATCACTTATTCAAATAGTTCAGCACTCAGTTGTTTCAATTATAGACATATTTCTCATTATATTTTTACTTCTTTTTTGTTCATTCTGATCTTAGCTCTAACACATTTATGATCAACCTAGATGCAGATAACTTCTGATTTAGGAATAATTTGCTCTATATCAAATCTTCTCCTATCTACTGAAATATATTTCATTTTTTGTGATGTTTTTTGGTGTTCATCATGTTTAGTATCTACAACTATCTAAGGTGTAAAGGTTCTGCATAATCTACAGGTTTTTAGTATCTAATTCTTTATGAACCATGACTTAGAATAAAAGTCGGAAAATTTAGCATGGTTGTAGACATTCCAAGAAAAAAAAAAGAATGGAGGAAACAAAATTAAAAAAAAATAGAATTATTACAGCAAAAGTAAAATACAGGAAAACTGTAAGAAAACATGAAATCTCTTTTATCAACTAGCTGACCTGAAAATGAGGGCCTGAAGATAAATTATAAGAACCATTAGTGCCCAAGAAAGAAATGTAGCAAGACAAAATGTCAAATAAAACTCCCGAGGAAAGAATTAGAAAGAGAATAAATAGTTTAGAACAGAGAGTGATAAACTTTAAGCAAGTAAAAGACTGCTTAAAAACAGGAATCAATAATTTTTGGAGACAGCAAAAATATTAGTTGAAAAAATAAAATGTAACATAGCAGATTAAAAAAAAAACTGACCTGGAACCAAATTAAGAGGAGAGGATTTAAGAATTATTAGAGTCCCTAAAAACCATGATTTCTTTATAAAAATGAAACAAGCCCAGACACCATTAAAAAAACAAAAATAAAAACTGACTGGATCTATTAGAAACCAATGACAAAGTGAAGAAAGAATCTACCTCCTGAAATTAACCCTCAAGGAAAATTTCCAGAAATGTTATAACCCAAATACAGATTGCCTAACTCAAAGAAAAAATATTGCAAGCATTGAGAAAGAAGTGGCTCGTGTACCAAGGAACCAATCAGGTTCATTAAACAAAACAAAACTCTTATAACCAAAAAGGGTAAGATCACCTACCCTGTAAAGCTGAATATAATATTAGTGGTTTAAAAAAATTGAACCTATATAAAATATAGGGCTTTCAATGTTTCTGATAAAAAGACAGAGCTGAGCAGAAACTCTGAAATGCAAATACAATACTCAAGAGAAACCTAGAAAGGTAAATTTATTTGAGCAAATGCAAGGGGTTGTATGAAATAATGTGATAGGAGGAAAAGAAATATTCCCTTTCAGAAGCAAAACAAAATGAAACAAAAAAAAAGAGTTCCTTGGGGGTGAACTGGTTCATTTCTGAAGATTTTAAAGAGCAGGGGAAGAAGGTGAAAGGAGAAATTCAGTAGTGTAGAAAGGAGATAGCACAGGGTGGAACTTACTTCGCAAATTGGGATGCATGAAAAGAAGCCTATACAAACATGGAGAAAGGGGTGGGAAGAGCAGGCATGAGATGAACCTCTTCTTTTATGTAAGAAAATAGCATTGAATAAGCAAAAACATCCCATGCATACACAAAATATTTGATGTAGCCATACATAAAACTCAAGAGAGAAGATGAGATGGTAAGAGGTCAGATTATATTGATGTATTTGATAAGGAGACCCCAGAGTGAAACACTCTCCTTGATCCTGAAGGAAAAAAAAAAGGAACCAAAATTTACAGGAGTGTTTTAGATTGCTTCTTAGAAAACTGAAGAATTTTCAAACAAATCGTGGTTCATGAATATAATGGAACATTTTTGACCCATAAGAAATGACAAAAGGTAAGGTAAACTTTGGACTAGATGATTTATGAGGTCCTTTCTAATACTTGGAGTCTATGATGCTCATCTGGCACATTCATTTTTGCTTTTCTTTTTGAGGGGGAAGGCAAGGCAATTAGGGTTAAGTGACTTGCCCAAAGTCAAACAGCTATTTTTTTTTTGGTGTTAAGTGCCTGAGGCCAGATCTGAACTCAAGTCTTCCTGACTCCAAGGCCAGTGCTCTATTCACTGTACCACCTGGCCGCCCCTGGCATATTCATTTTTACATTAAATCAATAAATATTAATTGAGCCTCAATTATATATGCAGGTACTATGGGGGGAATAAGTAGATGAACACTTGCCTGACCTTAAGGAGCATATGTTCTGGTATGGGAGCTTTAGACCTGTAGGCAGCGATTTTTAAGAAACTTAGATATTGGGGCGGCTAGGCGGTGGAGTGAGTAGAGCGCTGGCCCTGGAGTTAGAATGACCTGAGTTCAGATCTGGCCTCAGACACTTAACGCACACACAAACAAAAACCTAGCTGCGTGACCTTGGGCAAGTTACTTAACCCCAATTGCCCTCCAAAAATCAAAAAAAAGAAAAAAAAAAGAAAAAAAAGAAACTTAGATATTACCAGTCAATGAGTATATTAGAGAATATTAGTGAAACCAGAAAGCTGAGGTCTCCTTAAACTAACCAGTTTATAAATCAGATAACATTATGTCTATTTAAGGATGAATACATATCCTAGGTGATTCTAATTTTGTTCATCCTGGTTTTCCAAACCTAACCACACAGAAAACTCAGAACTCATCATGTGAATGCTGTACTGGTAAATATATGACATGTAAAAAAAATTGCTTTTTTTTCTCCTCTGTCCCAGAAGCAATTCTTTCTCATTCTCAAGTGTAACTTGGGGTTAATCCTCAAAACAGTAAAATTTCTAGGAGCAATTTCAATTCAAGATCTTGGAATGATATGCAATATAAACAAGGAATCTATGTTTGAGTTAAGATGGCCAACATACAACTTGGGAGGGGAATAGAATCCTAAGACAAAGTGGTGAAAAGAAAGAAACCAATACATCTTATGGTTGAGTATGGTTTTTTTTTTTTTAATTAATAAGCAGGAGGTGATTTTTAAAGTCAAATTCTTTAGTTCAACTTCACAATATACTTCTTGTCCAAATTATGTTCTCACTTATACTTTTTTTTGTCCAAATTATGTTCTCACATTTTTTTCTTGTTCAAATTATGCTCTCATTTATATATTTTTTTTCTTTCTTCCCATTTAAATTTCTTTCCTTCCGAGGGGCATAGATTTAGCACAGGAAACTTATTCTCAAGATCCTGTAAATGGTTACTTGTGGAAAATATATCTTAATGAGAGAAATGAACACAGATCTATAAAAGCAAGTCATGAAGTTGATACATTAAGCAAGAAGCAGAATAGTATTATTGTTTTGCCTATAAATTAAAAAAAAACCTTATTTTTTTTCTCTAAAGTCCTTTAACAGCATCTTTCTAACCACTGTGAATCCCTCCCCAAAACATTTTGAACCCCCAAGACCTGAGAAAGGGCTAAAACCTGAATTGGTCTATCAGGAGAGACATTTTGGCCCACCCTGAACATAGCCTACCATAATGCCTTGCATGCTCTAACACAACAGACATGCTTTGCTTTGCTCTCTGAGTGAACCCCAAATGCCCCTTACTGTGTCAACAACTACAAGGCTAGATGAAGCTGACCAGGAGGATTCTTCTGTCTATGACTACCAATAGCAAGGCACCTTGAACCAGGCACTATTGTGAATAATGGGGCTTTTCTCCTGTTATATTATGTCATGTTAATGATAAAAGAAACATAGACATCCTGGATCCATAATTTTAATCGACACCTTGACATTTTCTTATCTTACAGTATTTACAACCTATCCTATTAAGAAATCCCTTTCTCATATTACGGTTAACATATACAGAGACTATAATTCTGGTCGATACAGGCTTCATGAGTTGAGACTGCACTAAGTGTATAAAGGGCTCCTTTTTTTGTTTACCTCTGAGTTCAGAATTATTTTCTCACTCCATCATGCATGATTCTCTGGCTTAATAAGAATAAATAAGCACCTTACAGCACATGTATAGCCTGATTCTGTTTGTTCCTTGTTCAAACCTTTGCTAAGGTGAACCCCATTCTGTTTGTTCTTAGGACAAATCTTTGGTTAAGGGGGAAACTGATTCTGTTTGTTTCTTTGGACCACACCTTTAGTAAAATGGTTGACATCACTTATTATAAGTAAAGATCCAACTCAAGCCATCTTGGCAAAATTTAGAAGTATCTAATTTTAGATCCTAATTGGTACTATTCAACTTGCTCACCCACCTTACTCAACAGTATCAGCTAAAACTGATTCTGCTGTTTCCAAAAATCAAAATTCTCCTCCAAAGGACCTGCTACCATTAAGGCTATCCAAAAGAAAATGCAGGGTTACACAGATAGTAAGTGTCTGAGGCCAAGGTTGAACTCAGGAGATGGTGCAGTAGATAGAGTCTGAAGTCAATCATCTTCCAGTGACCCTGGGAAAGTCACTTAATTCTGTTTGCCACGGTTTCTCATCTGTAAAATGAGCTGGAGAAGGAAATGGCAAACCACTCACTGCCAAGAAAACTCCAAATGGGGTCAACAAGACTTGAGCTGGATACAACTGAACAACAACTTCCTGACTCTAGGCCTGGCCCTCAATCCACTAAGCTTCCTACTTAACTCTTTGGCAAAGTAATTTCTTCGAGTCTTCTACTGTATTCCATTGTTTGTATATTCCCTGAGCACTGACATAATTTTTAAGAAATAATTTGTTTTCTAAACAACCTAAAACTGACACGTATGAAGATATTATCTGTCCCTAAGACAACTGTTTTTCTTACACAACAAAACTGATATTAAGCGATTTCAAACACCTTATTTTACTAAGGTAGAATCCTTTAACTACTCCAATTCAGACAGTTTTAATGCATTCAGTATTCTGGCTTTCATCACATATAGCTTCCTAGTTGTGTTTAACAACCACACTGCTGACATCTCTGGTCTTAACTAGTATGTTTCTTCTTTTCTATCAGACCTTTCTATGATCTCCAGACCCCCATTTCAAAAACTAGGAAGGGTCTTTGGGTAAAGTGCTATGTCTCTATTCTTATTTAAATGTAACACAAATTCTATTGCAACTCCTATCACTATAGGTGGTCACTATAACAGAAAAGACTTTTGCCTTAGAGAACAGGCTTTGTAAATTAGCCCTGTGCTTTTATAAGAAGCTAACTCTAACATGGGACTAGCCTGAGAATGGGTCTATAGGGAGGTCAAGTCATGTGTCCAAAATATGAAAGTCTCTTCTGAATTCTAGGACTCCCCCAAAATGTATGGGCTCATGGAATTTAGAACTAGAAGCCATCTGAAAGATCATCTTGTCTAATCCCTTCCTTCTACAGGTAAAGAAACTGAGGCGTCTTGGTGTTAATATAACTTGGTCAAGGTCACAAAGTGACCTTCTCCAGCTAGGATTCAAACCCAGTTGCTGTCTCCAAATTGAGTGTACCTTTTCAGTATGATATACTACATCACCTGCAAAGAAAGTGAATTATTGCCACAGGACTTCCAAATTTACATAAAAGGGGACTCTGAACAAACTCTGGAGCTACAGAATGCACAAAATGACACAGAGAAGCTAACCTCCCCCTGAGGCCAGCTCAGCAGCCTGTCAGGGAGCAGCCAGCACTGCACTCTGGGAGCCAAGCCTAGGCCCCCGTGAGTCCAAGGTTTTAGCCCCAGGGCGGCTAGGCCAGGAACTAGCTGGAGGGACTCCAGAATACCAGCAGCTGTGGTGTTTCCAGAATTATCAACACATAGATGCCAAGGACAAAGTGAGAGGTTAGTGCAGTATGGACTTTGGGACTCATTAGTTGGGAGAGTGTGTCAGCCTCTTTCCCTGGGGGCGAGAAGCCACTGAGACACTTCAGCACAGCCTCCGTCATGCGGCAGCTTCAGCTCCTGGCCTGTGGACTGTAGGGGGACCAGATGACCAGTCTGGGGGGTAATCACTCTTGCTTTAACCGGCTTGGATCTGGATTGTGGTCTAGGTTGGAGGTCCTGGGGTATGTGACCAGCTTGCCAGAGTGTGTGGAGGCTTCAGAGAGGACACCCAACTAAAACCTCCGTCAGCTGAGAAAACCCCAGTGTTTGGGATGGAAGCTCCCCTGTTTGGTGGCAGAGTCCTACTGTGGCAACAAGCCCAAAAGTCAAGTAATTGAGTGGCAAAATGCCTAGGCAAAGGAAACAAAATAAACAGAAAAATGCAACATTAGACTCCTATTTTGGGGGCAAAGAGGATTGAAGCATGGAACAGGAGGAGGACTGGGAGGTCAGAACTCCTGCACCAAAAGCCCCAAATGAAAATATGAGCTGGTTACAGGCCACAGAGGACCTTAAGAAGCAGATAAGAGAAGTGGAGGAAAAATTGGGAAGAGAAATGAGAAAGATGCAAGAAAAGTATGAAATGAGAGTCAATAGCCTGACAGAGGAAAATAACACCTTAAAAAATAGACTAACTCAAATGGCAAAAGAGGCTCAAAAAGGCAATGAAGAGAAGAATGCCTTAAAAAGCTGAATTTGCCAGATGGAAAAAAGAATCTCAAAAGCTCACTGAGGAGAATCATTCCTTCAGAATTACACTGGACCAAATGGAAGCTAGTGACTTCATTAGAAATCAAGATGCTGTTAAACAGATCCAAACAAATGAAAGAATAGAAGGCAATGTGAAATAACTCATGGGAAAAACCACTGACCTGGAAAACAGATCTAGGAGAGATAATCTAAAAATTATTGGACTACCTGAAAAGCATGATCAAAGAAAGAACCTAGAAATCATCCTTCAAGAAATTCTCAAGGAAAACTGCCCTGATGTTTTAGAACCAGAGGGCAAAGGAGAGGTTGAAAGAATCCACCAATCATCTCCTGAAAAAGATCCCAAAAAGAAAACTCCTAGGAATATTATAGCCAGTTTCCAGAATTCCCAGATAAGGATAAAATATTACAAGCAGACAGGAAGAAATAATTTGAATACTGTGGAAACGCAAACAGGACAGCACAGGATCTGGTAGCTTCTACACTGAGGGATCGAAGGGCTTGGAATATGATATTCTGGAAGTCAAAGGAGATGGGATTGAAACCAAGAATCACCTACCCAGCAAAACTGAGTATCATGTTTCAGGGGAAAATATAGTCATTCAGTGGAATAGAGGACTTTCAGGCATTCTTGATGAAAAAACCAGAATTGAATAGAAAATTTGACATTCAGATACAAGAAGCAAGAGATGCTTGAAAGGTAAACAGAGAAAAGAAATCATAAGGAACTTATCAAAGTTGAACATTCCTACATGGCAAAAACGATAATTGTAACTGATGAAACTTTTCTCAGTATGAAAATAGTTGAATAAGGGTATATGGGCATATGAATACATATGTGAATGTGTGTATATATGTTTACAGGTATACATATATATAGGGCACAGGTCGAATTTAATAGGAAGGGATGATACTTAAAGGGTGAAGTTAACAGGTGAGAGAGGAATATAGCGAGAGGAGATGGGGAGAGACAGAATGGGGTAAATTATCTCATATAGAAGAGGCAAGCGAAAATGGTTGCAAGGGAGGGGAAGAACAGGAAGGCAAAAAGGCAAAACCTTATTCTCATTGAATTTGGATCCGGGAGAGAGTGACATACATACTAAATGGGATATCTCACCCTACAGGAGAGTAGTGGGGAACAGGTGAGAAGGGGGATGATAGAAGGGAGGGTGGGAGAGAAGAGGAGGAGGGAAGTTGAAAGCACCCACTTTTGAAAAGGGACAGGATCAAAGTAAGGAATAGACCAAGTGGGAGGTGGGATAGGAAGGAGGGAAATGTAGTCAGTCTTTTACAATATATCTACCATGGTAATGTTTTGTACAGCTACACATGTACAATATATACTGAATTTCTTATCTTCCCAGTAAGGGTAGATGACAAGGGAGGAAGGGAATGAATCTGGAATTCAAAGTTTTAAAATCAAATGTTTAAAAATAAATAAATACTATTATTAATACTATTTTACATATAATTGGGAAATAAGATATACAGACATTGGGGCACAGAGATTCTCCTTGCCCTACTAAAAAAGCCGAAGGGGGTATGGGAGAGGATATGGGAGAGAGCAGATGGGATGAGGGGATATCCTGTGGGACTACTATTCTGGGGTGGTGGGTAGGGGAAAAATGGGGAAAAAGTTGTAACTCAAAATCTGGTGGAAATGAATGATGTAAACCAGAAGTTAATCAACCATTTGAAAAATAAAAAAAAAAGAAAATGAATTATTTGTGCTTCAGTTTAACAAGCTGTATATTGAATTTAGTAAAGATATCTCTACCTCAAAAAGATGTTGAGAGGTTTAATTAATTATTGAAAAAGAAAATGCTTTAAGCGTAGCGGATAAAGAACACAAGAAAATTGTCAAATATTACATAAGTTTTTTCCTTTTACATAGTTTCTTGATAATCCAGGCATGTGTTACTATGGCAGCTACAAATTAAACTTCATACTTTTACTTGCAGAAAATTAAACATATTAGTGAGGGAAGGCTATAAATATTACAAACATTTTGTAATGACCATAACATTTACAGAAGGGATATTGACTAAGCTTATACTGATAGGTGTTCCACTGTCTAGAACAGTATCTGGCAAAGAGTTGGCATTTAATATTTGTTAAATTGACTTTCATTTCACAGCTATAACACCAACATTTTATACATTGCTGACATTTATATGCTGCTTTATGGTTTTAAAAAGTACTTTGTATGAGTTACATGGTGACCTAATTCTGAAGTTCAATTCAAATCGACACAGGTTCAATCTTGGAAGTCTTTTAAAATAATTAATACTCATCCTTCTCACTCCTCCCACCCCCTTCAGCACCACCCTGTTGGGAATTCTGGGGATATCTGAATTTGGTTTGTTTCTAGTTCCTAGGGGGCCAAGAACTTTGTAAGATTCTCAGGTTATTAAGGCATTGAACATGTTTATCATACGCAACGAAGAATACAGACAGGACTCTTTTCTTTCCTCAGGCATTAAAGTCACTAAAGATTTACAGCACAGGATTCACAGACTCAAAATTCCCTCCTCCAAGCAGGATAAGAATTTGGAGTGACTAGAGAGTAAATTCCTTTCCCCTGGACCTTCACAGTGCAAATGACTTAGAGTATTAGTCAAGGACAAAGTCCCAGTTTGCTCTTCCTCTTAGCTCTGCACCTCATTAATCTTTGGTCTTGTCCCTCCTATGGTTCTTGGGCTTCAAGGTATAATGGTAATGGCATTTGAAGATCTTCCATGCCCCTTGAACTTGCTGATCATTTGATATGGCTGAATATTGCCTTCTTGCCACCTTTATCAATTGATTGGACTGTTTCTGGCTATATGAAAAATAGTCATGCATTTACAATGAGGGTTTCCCCTAAGGGGATCCTTTTTAAGACAATTTCTGGAGATGTGATGCATCTCAAAAGAGGAACTGGTTGTAAATATTTTTGAAAATTGTATATCATTATTTTTAGTACGAGGAGAATTAACTATATATAGGGAAATGGTTGCAAATTAATTGGTAAATCAAAAGATTCCTTGGTGATATGAATAATTACTTCCTAATTTATCAATTTTGAAATTTTAGATTTCTACATATTGAATGTTCCCAAAGTAGGAGATATGTGTACAGTTCTTCATTACTTACAGCCTGCCTGTGAAAGACTTGAACTGTGCTCGAAGGTGATGCTACGTTCTTTCCAACTGGGGGAAAAACCTTCCCGTTGACCAATGGGAGGACTCACATTCATTTTCCTATCCTAAGAGAAAGCAGCAAAGCTCAATTTTAGTTGAATAATCACAAAATTTAAAGTACTTGAATTTCTTTCAGACTACTAAAACTGAAAACAAACCTTGTTATATATTCATAGCACAGCAGAATCCTGCCATAAGTTGAGCTTTTTAATCACAGAGATTCATATATACTATGGGTAAAATTATGTCCTCCCCAAACATAACAACCACATACAGACAAAACCTGATGCAGCATGATTAGCCTATAAATCAGGTTTTAACCTTAGCTTTTATCATCAGTGCGTATAAAAGAATTCTAGCTTCATTTATTATTCCTTTTTCATAATATGAGCAAGTAGGTATAACCATGTTTACATTTTACATGTTTGCATTTAAAAATAAGTGTCTTTACTTTCTACTGACAGAAAGAGATATGGATATATTTACAAAGGTTCATTTATCTAGAGTTATAGAAATGAAACCAATCCTTTGGCTAATCTCGGTGGCTCTGGACTATAAATTTTCATGTATAGTAAAGGAATTTAGGCTTATTAGCTGGATTCTTTAAGTTCTAAAATTATGAACAATGAGAATTTAGATTCTTGAACCTAACAGTCAAATAGTGTTAGCCTGAAGTTATATTAAGCTTATAGTATTTTGCATTTTCATATTGTATTCCTTCCCTTAAAAAGTTTTTTCCTTTTAATTTCCTAGAACTAAAGGCAGATTATAATTCCTAGTCCATAGTACTGTGTTTTACACACAGAAGGTGCTTTATGTGTTTGCTTGTCAAATTTAATTAAATACAATAAATTGAAACCTAGTAATACTTGACCTATCAATATTTGACATAATGAACCAAAATATTGAAATGTACATTAGGTATAGAGCATTTTTCTGGAATGAGGGGAACAAAAGAAATAGAAAATAAGTTCCTGGCTGTTGTGGAATAAACAGTCTAGCTAAAATTAAAACATAATTGCATAAAATGACTTAAGAAATTTTAACAAGCAACATATTAAAAGGACACGTAGTAACTGGATAATAAAGAGGGACAATGAAAAAAAGGTGTCCAACGAAGATTTTCTAGCAGCCTTGCTTGAATGGATTGAAGTGGGGAGAATAAAAGGAAGATACTGCTGAGTAGTCTAGATGTATGAAGATGTGATGGTCCAGAGTATTTATTATAGAGGTGGAAAGCAAGAGGGCAATCAGCTGCCAAGAAGGTTAAAGCAGGATGATAGACTATATATATGTTGGTGGGAGGGGAAGATAAAGGAGAAAGGAGTGAAAAATGAGTCCTAAGATTCAATTCTGGGAGAGTAAGAAGATAGATGATCATGGAAAAATAGAGACAGGATTGTAAAGGGGGAAATAAAGGCTCAATAATTGTTCTCATGCTGGAAGCCATTTCAGAAGCCATTTCAACCACATCACTTTCCAGATAAGGTAACGAAGGCACAGGGCATTTAAGTGGTTTGTCCAAGGTCACACAGGTGGCAAGCATCAGATATTAGATGTGAACCAAAGTACTCTGACTCTGAAATCTATACTCATGTAATTGGAAATATGGGACTTAAGAGAGGTATAGAAATGTGAATTTAGATTCAATGCAAATCATAAGATGTGAGAACTGAAAGTGCATCTCAGAGATCATCTAACTCAAATCCCTTACTTTTGATGAAAAAAAAAATGGGTTTGGAGAAGGTATGTGACCTGCCTAAGACCATATAGATGGTAAGAACCAGAGTCAAAACATTAACCAAGCCAATGGTCTTTGTGCTTCTGCTCTCAGTATATGGTGATGAGTGGCTATCAAACAATAAAAATACCAAAATACTCATGACCTACATGTCCTTGTTAAAAGAAATGAAGTGTAATTCCTGAAACAAAATTTAAAAGATTTCATTGGGTGATTGCCTGATTTTTAAAGATGAATGTGGATGATTACATTCTAAGTAGTAGTGGTTTATATTAACTAGAATATATGTTCTCAGAAGCAGACTGATGGGATCTTCCTAAGGAATTTCCTGTAATTTTATTGTTCTTGCTACTTCCCACAATTAAACAAAAACAAAAGCAATTATGCCTACTGACCCTAAGGAGAAACACACACATTAATCCCCACGAACCATTTGCAGAACAAATTTGAATTATATTGAAGTGTTACTTTTGAAAAATAAATTTGTGTTTGTTCTAAAATGAATCCTTAAAAAAGGACTTGAAACAGCTACTAACACAAGGGTGTTTGGCAATCAGTGTATTAAAAAATCCTCTCAGAAAAACAAAAGGTATTTGTTTCTTTTCAATTAAAACAACATTCACTCATACCACCCAAACAATTCCGTTTCTGACTTTTAATTGGTTTCAATTCTGGAAAAGCATGGAAGATACTAAACAGAATTTAATCACTGATAAGATATATATGCCCTGGTATGAAATGTGAAAGGTTACAAAAGTGGCATGATCCAGCAGTAATAAAAGAATACATGAATTAAAAGATGAAAGTTTGACCACACCATTGAAATTTTCTTAATATTTTAATTCTTAATCAGTCTTTATTTAATCCAAATTACTAATTACAGGTACAATCAGTACCTAATGAGGTCATACTGTCTAATGCATGGATACTGATGGTAAGCAAAAGTCCTGGGTTCTAATTTCAGCTCTACCTACCACCAATTCATTGTGTGACCCTGGGTAAACCAATTAACACCATAAGAATTCCAATTTCCTGAACTGAAGAATAAGGTAGTTGAATTAGAGCTGTGAAATTCTTTATAGGACTAACATTTTATGATTCTAATCTATCTATATAGGCCTTAGGATATTTTTACTACTTGGTATATGAAACCTCCAAATGCCTAAACTATTTATGCCATTCACCCCAAATGCAAATTAACTTAGCAATCCCATAAACATATGGCAAATGTTTGTTTACCACATACACTAAGAGAGAAGAATGTTCTGGGTTACATTTAAGACAAAGCACTGACCACGTAAAAGTAATGTGTATCCTGGGTAGTTTTTACCAACACCACTGATGGATTTTCCCTGATCCACTCTAGCCCAGCCTTCTTGAGACCAACAACATGTGGCCAGAGAACAGAGTAAATCCCACATAAATTGATTTACTTTTACAGACACAAATGGTTTTTATTCTAGAGTTTTATATATATGGTATTTGTAACTCATAAGACCTTTCTCAGTATCAGGGTAGTTAGAGGAAATAGGTAGATAGATAGATAGATAGATAGATAGATAGATAGATAGATAGATAGATAGGTAGGTAGATAGATAGCACAGGGTGAGCTGAATATGAAGGGATGATATCTAAAAAATAAGATTATATTGGGAGGGGAAAGGAAGAGATAGAATTGGGTAAATTATCTCACATAAAAGAGGTAAGAAAAAGGTTTCACAATGGAGGGAAAGAGTGGGGATGTGAGAGGGAATGTGAGTGAATCTTACTCTCATCAGATTTGTTTTAAGGAGGGAATAACATACACACTCAATTGGTTATCTTATCCTACAGGAAAGTAAAGGGGAAGGAATAATGGGGGTGAAGGTGGTGGGGAGGTGATAGAAGGGAGGTCAGATTGGGGGAGGGGGTAGTCAGAAGCAAACATTTTTGAAAAGTGACAGAGTCAAAGGAGAAAATAGAATAAGTGGGGGTGGGATAGGATGAAGGGAAATATAATCTTTTACAATATGACCATTATGGAAGTATTTTCCATAACTACACATGTATAACCTATATTGAATTGCTTGCTTTCTCAATGAGGATGGGTGGGGAGGAAGAAGGGAGAGAATTTTGAACTCAGAGTTTTAAAAACAAATGTAAAAAACTGTTTTTACATGCAACTGGGAAATAAGATAGGCAACAGGGCATAGAACTCTAACTTGCTTTACTAGAAAGTAAAGTGGAAGGGGATAAGAGGGGGACATGATAGAAAGAGGGGCAGAATGGGGGAATGGGTAATCAGAATGCACCCCATTTTGGGGTGGGGGAGTGGAGAGGTGGGGAGAAAATTTGCAATTCAAAATCTTGTGGAAATGAATGTTGAAAATGAAATAAATTAATTAAGTTAAAGACATGACAGGTGATGGTGGCAGGACATACAGTAGTCTGTTCCTTTACCATTCTAACTCTCCTACTCTGATGAGCAATGGCCTATCACCCCACATTGTAGGACTAACAGGAGGGAAGTTTTTTGCATCACCAGTTCTCCATGGCCAATATTAGCCATTACAATTAATAAGACTTCGACTGTTTTGGTGTTGTCTTCATTTATATCATTATAGTCAATGTCTGTATTATAGAATTGCTTTTGGAATAAAATAAGGAACTATACTATCTTTTATTTCACTCAGTATCTAGAATAGTATGGACAATGAATATTCCATGAAGAACAAGAAAAATTGACATATTAACAGTCAAGGTCCAGTTTTTAACCAAAAACAGTGTCACCCAGCTTGATCATCCACCTTATTCCATCTACTTGTTTCAAAATGACATTTCATTCTTAAAAAAAAAAGCAAAATTGCTCTCAAAGGATCAAATTCATTATAGAATATAGTTTACAGAAAATAGTCAACACAATAGGTTCACCTAGGTGTCACAGTGGACAGAATGCTGGACCTGGAGTCAGGAAGACTCCTCCTTTTCAGTTCAAATCTGGCCTTAGACAATTACTAGTTGTATGACGCTGGGTAAATCATTTCACCCTGTTTGTCTCAGTTTCCTCATCTGCAAAATAGCTGGAGAAGGAAATGGCAAACCACTGCAGTATTTTTGCCAAGAAAACCCAAATAGGGTCACAAAGAGTCAGACGTGACTGAAAAACAATTGGACGTAACAAAATAAAGAGGCTATATTATGTGCTCTAAAGGCAATTTCAGAAAGAGAGCTTCTAGAAACATTCTACGTAAGGAAGGCACCACATAAAGCTTTCCAAAGTGACTGTGTGAAGATACAACACTAATTTACATATGTAAATTATGGCACATAATTTATAAACAAACTTTAAAAAAACAACTGCAATACCTATATTCACACCAATGTATTTTGGGTATCTATGAGGGAGTTTGATATGACTCTGAAGAAAAATAAAAGTAACTTTAGCTGTACCTCTATTATAATGGAATTTATCTGAAACATTTGTTTTCTTTTTTTTGCCTTTTTTTTTTGGAGGGCAATTGGGGTTAAGTAACTTGCCCAAGGTCACATGGCTAGGTTTTTGTTTCTGTGTGCGTTAAGGGTCTGAGGCCGGAACCAAACTCAGGTCCTTCTGACTCCAGGGCTGGCGCTCTACTCACTGCACCACCTAGGTGCCCCGAAACATTTGTTTTCTTACAGCTCCTTAAATATATATATTTGGCAAATGCCTTCCCTAAGTAGAAATTTAAGATATAAGTCCTAGTTTTACCTGTAGGAGTCAGGCTACCTTTACAAAGATGGCAGGTCAAATTTCTACAATGTCAGAATTTCTAGGGACATAAAGTGACTGCTGTTTTCTCTCAGTCTTTTAAAGGTTCAGCCTATACCACAGACCACAAGGCAAATGTTCAGTTACTCTCTGGAATAGACCCTAGTTTGTATATTAAATTTGTGTTTGGACCCCAGGCATAACTGTTAAGCAACATATAAAAATCCCTTAGACCAGCAAGGGGAAGAGGATTTAGAGTCAAAGGACATGAGTCAGAATTCTAGCTTAGCCACATTAACCATGTGACGTTGAGCAACTTACTTATATTCTATGGTCTTGTTTTCTTATCTATAAAATGAAAAGGGTTAGAATAAGTGACTGCCATGGTCTTTTCTAGCTCCAAATCTAAGACCCAATATTTTGCCAGCTCAGAAGTCAAATCTTATGCCCTAAGCACAGTTCACCTGTGAAAGAAAGTAGATTGAAGGTGGTGAGATGACAGGCTATGTGGTATATAATCTCTCCTTTACCATTTCACCCTCCTACTCTGATGAGCAATGGCTTATCACCCAAGTGAGGCCAGAGATAAGAATGAACAACCTCTCTCCTCCCCAAACGATAATGGAACCAGGATGCTAGACTTTAGGTTTATGTAGATACCTTTACACATTTTACAAGCTCCAGCTGTTAGCTAAGGTTTGGAGATAGGGTCATATCCACTCCACTATTAATCTTGTTAGATTTTATAATGAGATAAATTTCTTCTGCGCTTTCTTTCGATCCTCTCGGCACTTATACTTACTAATGGAAACAAATTCGACAGTCATCAGACAACTGTTTAGTCACTCCTTCTCTTAAGTAGTCAATAAATCTAGTCCTAATGACAGCTGAGGGGCAACTCTCTATTAACCTTTTTCTCTATTTAGAGAAGTGGTCATTCACTGTGACTTTGCTTCCTAATGCTTGGTTTTAAAACCATAATAAACTTTTAGTTCCATCCTATTTTTCTGGAATACCTATGAATCTATGATTATCCAAAGACATTCCGACTCTTTCCATTACTATCTTTCCACAAACACACATTATTGATGATTAACAGCTGTTTTAAATTAACGCCTCAATAGGGCTATTATAAAATTTTAGATAACATAAATATATACAATTGAATGAACGTCTCTTTTCCTGAAGATGGAAAAGCAAATTTCATCCTGCTGTAAGCCTAAAATTTATTCTACTTCAATTCTAGTATTTGCTACTGAAGTTACAAATATCATATCTTTCCTATGACTAGCATATTGCATTTTCATGCTCCTTTAAAAATGTGCTGTTTTAAAACAATACTTTCTTTTCTTCCGTGTCATATTCCTTTTTAGCAAGCATCCTTGATATAGTATATGTCAAGGGGATTAAAACACATGACTTTAATAATTAGTCACACACAAGGTAAAAGAGTAGTTTTACATATGGAAATGTTCTGGAAATATTAATGATGGGCAAATAATTCAGCATTTATTCATCTTACTTTTTAAAAAATCACAAAGTGACTCATGCTAGTAATGCCAGTATGTGGGAAATGAAGTTAGATCTCATTTAAAAGAGAAAATTATTCTGCCTTGTTAATGGCTAATTTCAAAGGTAGGGTTCTTAACAGCTGCCATCAATAGGCAGGTCATCTCAAGAACCTGTGAACAGGAGGACCTCCCAGACCATCAGCCACTGGAGAAGTCATAGAGGGGAGCAACACTTGTGGAAAAGGGACCTATGACCTCAAATATTTTCTGCCACCAAGAAGGCAGGTAAACCAGCCTAGCTAAAGCAGCAAGGAACCTGAAGCAGCATATACCAATTGGGTTAAATCCCAATGACCATCACCTCACTATGGGCTCTTGTGAAGACAGCCCAGGACCCCAAGTCCAAGCTTCTTGGGAATGGTAGTTTCCTCCTCCCTCTTCACCCTTATAGGTACTATCAAGGGGAAAGTCTTTGCAGAGAAGAGACCATTCATTCCCTCTACCCACCAATACCTTCCATTAACCAATTGCCTCTATAATAGGCAGATAAACTCAAGAGTCCTGGTAAAAGCAGAATCCTACAGACCACTGGCTCTGCTTTCAGTCTGGGCTTCACAACCATATTCCAGGGAGACAATGAATGTGGAGATGTGGCAACCTCCTCTTCAGATGATTCATCCCCTATCTTCTTAGCAGCTGTAGCGACTGAAGACTTGGAAAAGAAATTTCTAGCCACCAAAATACTTTTTAAATGCTTCAACAATAGAAACCAACAAGATTTTATTGACTGAAATGACATTAAATAAGATGGACTGGCATCTGTTTTGCTGCTGTACCCAAAGGATCGTGGGACCTTTCCATCTGACTTGCAGCTAAAACCTGTTACATGTGTTGCTGCCAACTATCCCTAAGAGCAGAGATTGTCTTCATTTCTTATTTGCATCCCTAGCTCTTAGAACAGTGCTCAACACATAGTAAACACTTAATGTTTTCCCCATCCACCCATTCAATCATTTCCAAACCCTGGTACTGTGAGAGACTATCTATCATGACCTAAAACTACTTGTGTCCTAAAGAGAGTTAAATAGGTCTTAGGTATACCTTTGGGGATTGTAGATTTCAATCATGTATAATCACTAAATGATTTATAAACCCAAGAGTTTATTCATATAATCTTTGACAAGGGATAAGGTTTATCGGAGACCCAAAATTTCCCCCAATGTATTTTGAATGAAAGCATTGCATTGCTAGCAATCTTCATCTTTTTTGATAAGTCCAGGGTGCAATAACTTGATGCAGACATTCATTAATGGAATATCTTTATCCACTATTCTTGAAATGCTGCAGTAGACTGAACCGAGTGAAATAAAATGGAACACAAAGGTATCACAAATATGTGTATGTAAACACATTCATTATTACATAACATGCTATTGAGATAAAGTCTTTCATCACTATATTATCTTAGATATAAATTATAGTGTTCTGCATCATACACATGTAGGAACTTGAATAAATGTTTTTAATCAATTGACAGGGCCAAATTTCATAGTAGAGAAAATTCTGCCATATAGATAATTTTTAGTTCCAACTTTTAAAAGCAGGGAACATTATGGTTGTCTACATAGTCTTAAACACTTAATAATACAGTGTGGGACTCTCCAGACTATAGAATTACCAAATTAGCTCACTATTCTCAGATGGACCCCATCTGTATGTTACTAAAAAAAACCATAACAAAACAAAACAAAAACCCTTGTTGTCATAATTCAGTTAGATGTTATGAAATGTAGCTACAGATGTTTCTGTGTGTACTACGTACATGTATATAGGATGGATGACAAACTATGCTAGAGTGCTTTTTGTTTTTATGAACTATAAAAGCCATTGTCAGCATTTGCTCACACACATGATTCATTTTTGTCTACAAAACAGCTGGGTTTTTTTTCAAATGTAAGAAACTATCTAAATAGTCAAATACTGATAAAAATTCAATTCAACAAACATTTAAGTTCCTACTATACATTGAAGGTACTATGCTACAAGTTAGCAAATAAAGGAGAATAAGACATGATCTCTGACTTCAAGGAACTTACAGTCTAGTTAGGGAGGATCAACAGGCGCACATACACACAAAACTGTACAAATTGTAAATGAAAACATGATCAACATATGAGAAAGGTACAATGAGCTAGGAGAAACTGAAGGAGATATAAATAACCTAAGAAAGAAGGGGACAATGGAAGACTTCATGGAGAGATTAGCACCTGAACTGGAACAAGTTACTTAATTTCTGAGTTGTTTTCCTTGTCCCAGGGCTTCTTAGACTTTTTTCCACTTGAGCCCCCTTTTCATGTTTTGGCAGTGGTGTTCCATGGCCTGAGCACATGTGCAGTATAAAGTACGCATGCTTGGTGTTCAGAACCTAGGCTACAACATAGGCAAGCACAGCCAGAAACATCCTGGATTCATTACACATTTGATTTTTTTTTTTAAGCAATTGGGGTTAAGTAAGTTGCTCAAGGTTACACGGCTAGTCATTATTTTATGTGTGGGTGCTCATTTTCTGAGGCCGGATTTGATCTCGGGTCATCCCAACTCCGAGGCCAGCGCTCTTACTCATTGCGCTGCCTAGCCGCCCCTTTTAGGGCAACTGGGGTTAAGTAACTTGCCCAAGGTCACACGGCTAGGTTTTTGTTTGTGTGGGTTAAGTGTCTGAGGCCGGATCCGAACTCAGGTCCTTCTGACTCCAGGGCCAGCGCTCTACTCACTGCGCCACCTAGCCGCCCCCATACACATTTGATTTTTAATTAACTTTTGGTCATTGCGTATTCAGAAACCTTTTACTGTTGCTCAATTTTTTTGTTATGCCATATGGGGTCATGATAAACAGTTTAAGAAGTTGTGGCTATTAAATTGAAAGGCTTGACTAGATAGTTTCTAAGGTCCCTCCCAACTTTAAATCTATGATCTTCAAAAAAAGGAGAAAAGGAACAAGGTAAAAGAACATTGTAAGCATGTAAGGAGGGAATAACATAATCAGTTAACTATAGGACTCTTTCGAGAAGAGACATAAAACCTATCATAACAGAGGGAAAGAGGGGAGGTAGAGGATCACTGCTTGAGATCTATTCTCATCAATCTTGGTTTAAAAAAAGAAATAACATACTACATTAAGCATAAAAATATATCATACCCTACAGGCAATAGGAAGGGGGAAGGGCTAAGAAAATGGGGCTGGGGTTTAGAAGGGAGGGAAGAGGTAGTAATGGTAAAGGGTAGGAAAAAGTAAGGGGGTTTTTAAGGAGGGAATACTGAAGGAGGTGGCAGTCAAAAGGAAAACTCCTAAGGAGGGGAAGGAAGAAGGGGAAAAATAAAAGCATAAACAGGGGAAGTAATAAGATGGAGGGAAAGACATAGATAGTAATCATAACTGTGAATGTGAATGGGATGAATTCTCCCATAAAATGAAGGTGGATAGAAGAATGGATTAAAAACATAATCCTAAAATATGCTATTTATAAGAAAAACACATTTAAATCAGGAGGATATACACAGAATCAAGGTAAAAGGCTGGAGTAGAATATATTATGCTTCAGCTACAGTAAAAAAAAAAAAGCAAGGGTAGCAATCATTATTTCAGATAAAGCAAAAGCAAAAATAGATCTAATTAAAAGAGACAAGGAAGGAAACTATATTCTGCTAAAAGGCACCATTGAGAATGAAATAATATCGTTACTCAATATATATGCACCAAGTGGTATAGCATCCAAATTCCTATAGGAGAAGTTAAGGAAATCAGAGGAATAAATAGATAGCAAAACTATACTAGTGGGGGACCTCAATCTCCCCCTCTCTGAACTTGATAAATCTAACCTCAAAATAAACAAGAAAGAAGTTAAGGAGGTAAATAAAATCTTAGAGAAGCTAGATATGGTAGAACTCTGGAGAAAAATGAATGGGGATAAAAAGGAATATACCTTCTTCTCAGTGGTACATGGCACATACACAAAAATTGACCATGTACAAGGGCATAAAAACCTCACAATTCAGTGCAGAAAGGTGGAAATATTAAATGTATCCTTCTCAGATCATGATGCAATAAAAATCACATGCAATAAAGGGCCATGGAAGGATAGACTAAAAAACAATTGGAAACTAAATAACTTAAGCCTAAAGAATGAGTGGGTAAAACAAGAAATCATAGAAATGATCAATAACTTCATACAAGAGAAAGACAATAATGAGACAACATACCAAAATTTGTGGGATGGATTAAAGGCAGTTCTTAGGGGAAGTTTTATATCCCTGAAGGCATACATAAATAAAATAAAGAAAATGGAGGTCAATAAACTGGGCATCCAACTGAAAAAGCTAGAAAAAGAACAAATTTTAAATCCCCAATTAAATACTAAATTAGAAATAATGAAAACTGGGGCAGCTAGGTGGCGCAGTGAGTAAGAGCACCGGCCTCGGAGTTGGGATGACCCGAGATCGAAACTGGCCTCAGAAAATGAGCACCCACACATAAATAATGACTAGCTGTGTAATCTTGAGCAAGTTACTTAACCCCAATTGCTTTACAAAAAAAAAATAAATAAATAATGAAAACCAAAGGAGAGATTAATAAAACTGAATTTAAGAAAACTATTGAACTAATCAATAAAACTAAGAGCTGGTTTTATGAAAAAAAAAAAAAACAACACCACAATAAAATTGATAGACCTTTAGCTAATATGAAAAAAGAAGAAAACCAAATTATGAGTATCAAAAATGAAAAGGATGAATCTACCTCCAATAAAGAGGAAATTAAAACAATAATTAGGAATTATTTTGCCCAACTGTATACACACACATTTGACAATCTTAGTGAAATGGATGAATATTTACAAAAATATAAGTTGCCAGATTAATTGAAGAGGAAGTAAAATTACTTAAATAACCCCATCTCAGAAAAAGAAATTGAACAAGCCATCAATGAACTCCCTAGGAAAAAATCTCCAGGGCCAGATGGATTTACTAGGAGATTCTATCAAATACTTAAAGAACATCTGATTCCAATACTCTACAAACTATTTGGGAAAATCAGTCAAGGAGTCCTACCAAATTCTTTTTATAACACAAATACGGTATTGATACCTCAATCAGGAGGCAAAACAGAGAAAGAAAAATATAGACCAATTTCCCTCATGAATATAGATACAAAAATTTTAAATAAAATATCAGCAAAAAGATGACAGCAACTTATCACAAGAATAATACCCTTTGATCAGGATTTATTCCAGGAATTCAAGGATGGTTCAACATTAGGAAAACCATAAGTATAATTGAGCATATCAACAATAAAACTAGCAGAAACCACATGATCATCTCAATAGATGCAGAAAAGGCTTTTGACAAAATAGAACATCCATTCCTATTAAAAACACTAGAAAATATAGGAATAAATGGAGTCTTCCTTAAAATAATAGGTAGCATCTATTTAAAGCCATCAGCAAGTATTATATGTAATGGGGATAAACTAGAAGCATTTCCAATAAGACCAGGGGTGAAACAAGGATGTCCACTATCACCCCTCTTATTCAATCTGGTACTAGAAATGTTAGCAATAGCAGTTAGAAAAGAAAAAGAAATGAAAGGAATCAAGTTAGGCAAAGAAGAGACTAAGCTATTACTCTTTGCGGATGATATGGTATATCAATTATATATGCAGGTACTATGGGGGGAATAAGTAGATGAACACTTGCCTGACCTTAAGGAGCATATGTTCTGGTATGGGAGCTTTAGACCTGTAGGCAGCGATTATATTATATGGTATATAATTGAGGCTCAATTAATATGATATGGTGATACACTTAAAAAATCCTAGAGAATCAAGCAAAAAACTACTTGAGACAATAAACAAATTTGGCAAAGTTGCAGGATATAAAATAAACCCACATAAAACCTCGGCATTCCTATGTATTTCTAACAAAATCCAACAGCAACAGATAGAAAGAAATCCTATTTAAAGTTACTGTAGACAGAATAAAACATTTGGGAATCTACCTGCCAAAACAAACCCAGGACCTATATGAACACAAAAACAAAACACTTTTCACACAAATTAAGTCAGATCTAAGTAATTGGAAAAACATCAATTGTGCTGGGTCGAGCTAATATAATAAAAATGACAATTTTACCTAACTTAAATTACATATTTAATGCCATATCAATCAATCTACCAAAAATTACATTATAGAGCTAGAAAAAAGTAACAAAATTCATTTGTTCCAGAATATCAAGGGAATTAATGAAAAGAAATGCCAGGGAAGGTGGCCTAGCCAGCCAGATTTTAATCTGTATTATAAAGCAGCAGTCATCAAAACTACTTGGTACTTGTTGAGGAATAGAGTAGTGGATCAATGGAATAGATTGAGTACACAAGACTCAGAATCAATGACTAAAATAATATACTCTTTGATAAACCCAAAGACCCCAGTTTTGGGGATAAGAAGTCACTATTTGACAAAAACTGTTGGGATAACTGGAATATAGTATGGCAGAAACTGGGCATAGACCATTATCTAACACTGTATACCAAAATCAAGTCTAAATGGGTACATGATCTAGGTATAAAGGCTTATACTGTAAGCAATCTGTGAAAGCAAGTAATAGTGTACCTGTCAGATTTATGGAGAAGGGAGGACTTCATGATCAAACAAGAGTTAGAGAGCATTATAAAATGCAAAATGGATAATTTTGATTACATGAAGCTGAAAAGCTTCTGTGCAAACAAAGCCAATGTAACCAAGATTAAGAGGGAAGTGGGAAATTGGGAAAGAATTTTTACACCCAATATCTCTGATAAAGGCCTCATTTCTAAAATATACAGAGAACTGAGTCAAATCTATAAAAATACAAGCCATCCTCCAATTGATAAATGGTCAAAGGATATGAACAGGCAGTTTTAAGAGGAAGAAATTAAAGATATCTATAAGCCTATGCAAAAATGCTCTAAATCATTACTGATTAGAGAAATGCAAATTAAAACAACTCTGAGGTACCACATCTCACCAGTCAGATTGGCTAAGATGACAAAACAGGAAAATGACAAATGCTGGAGAGGATGTGGAAAAATTGGAACACTAATGCATTGCTGGTGGAGTTGTGAACTGATTCAACCATTCTGTAGAGCAATCTGCAACTATGCCCAAAGGGCTATAAATAATTTCATACCATTTGATCCAGTAATACCATTTCTAGGGTTGTATCCCAAAGAGATCATAGAAGTGGGAGGAAGACCCATATGTACAAAAATATTTATAGCAGCTCTTTTTGTGGTGGCAAAGAATTGGGAATTAAGAGGATGCCCATCCATTGGGGAATGGCTAAATAAGCTATGGTATATGAATATAATAGAATATTATGGTGCTCTAAGAAATGAGGAGCAGACAGGCTTCATATTTGCCTGGAGAGATTTATACAAACTGATGCTGAGTGAAAAGAGCAGAAACAGGAGAAATTTATACACAATTACAGACACAACATATGTGTAACGACCAACTTTGATAGACTCAGCAATGCAAAGTTGTAAGAGAACTCCAAAAGATGGTTACATTCAGAGAGAGAACTAGAGAGAACAGAGTTTGAATGCAGACTGAAGCAAACTACCTGTTCTCTTTTTTTTTCTTATTTGGTTTTGTTTCCTCTTTCCCATTGTTCATTCCATCAGTTACCTTAATGTCTAATGTGAAAGTATTTGCAGATCCTATATTTGACTGCATGCCGCCATGGGGCAGGGGATGAGAGAGAGGGGAAGAAAATTTGAAACTTAAGGGAATGTGGAACTGAATCTTGTAAACTAAAATTAAATAGACAAATTAATAAAGATAAAATTTTACTTAAAAAAAAGAACATTGTAGCTAGAGGAAGAACATAAAGAAAAGTAATAATGAATATGCATATTTTGGAATTGTCTTTGATGCTTGTAGTTGCCGAGAGGAATTAAGTCTATCAAAGTTGGTCATTCCACAATATTGCTTTTACTGTCTACAATGTTCTCCTGGTTTTGCTTACTTCACTCAGCATCAGTTCATGTAAGTCTTTCCAGGTTTTCCTGAAGTCCACCTAATCAACATTTCTTATGGAACAACAGTATTCCATTACATTCATATAATTCAAGTTGTTAAGTCATTTCCCAATTGATGGTCATCCCCTCAATTTCCAATTCTTGGTCACCACAAAAAAAGAACCGCTATAAAAAGCTTTTGTACATGTGTGTCCTTTCCCCATTTTTGTGATCTCTTTGGGATACAGACCTAAAAGAGGTATTTATGGCAGAGCATATAAAGAATGAATGAGAGGGGAAAGAATGCAGACAGGAAGATCATGCTATTACAATATCTCAAGCAAAAAGCAGTATATATGACTGTAACAGGAGCAGAAAAGAGGTGGCAATTCAAAAGGTTTTACAAATATAGAACTTGACAGCTGTTTGGATAAGGAAGGGTAGAGGTGACAAAAAGGCACTAAAGCTAAGTTGGAGAATTACAGCCTGGGTGACTGGGATATTAGTAGTGCCATGAATAGAACCAGAAAGTTAGGGGAGGGGAGCTATTCTGGAAAGTTGATTCATTTCATTTTGGACATTGTGAACTTTTCTGTGGGACATCTAGCAGAGGTGTCAGAACTGATGATATTGATTTGAGAGTCACCTGAACAGATGTAATGATAAATGAAGATGCATTTGCCAAGGGAGGGAATATAGTTGGAAAAAAGGGGGGAGGACTAAAGGCTTAAGGAAAATGTCTATACTTTAGGGAAGGAAAGAGGAGACAGACAGATAAAGAAGGAGTCATAGAGAGAGAAGGAAAGAACATTATAAATGTGAAGTAAGAAAAGAGAAGAGGAAATACCAAATACTACAGAAAGGTCACAGAGGAAAACTGAGAAAAAGTAATTTCATTTGACAACGAGGAAGGCATTGGTTATATCTGAGAAAATACTTTCTACATAGTGTATAGATAGGAACAATGAAGCTGAGAAGTGAATGCAGGTAGAGAAAAGGAAGAAAAGGATACTTTAAGAAATTTTATAATGGAAGAGGGAGACTGTGACCTGAAATGGTAGCTGGGAAAGTAATTTTGTTTTGTTTTGAAGGAGGTGGAGACTTGAGCATGTTTGTAGGGGGATAGCAATGGGTCAATGGTAGAGCAAATGGTGAAGCAAGAAAGGGTGTGATCAATGGAACAATGTTCTGGGGAAGGGGAAATGGGGTAGGATCAGAGGCTGATAGAAAGGATAGCTTTGGCAGGAAGGAGTGCCACCTTTTAGCTGAGGCAACAGGAATGAGAGAATAGGGAAAGAATTACAATGGTTTTAAGGTATGGAGGAGGAAGTTCACATCCACACTTGTATTTTCTCAGGTAAAAAAAGGAAGTAAAGTCATTTAATGAAAGCTAAGGGAATATGATGAGGTTGGGGTTTGATAAGAGTAGAAGTTATGGAACAAGCTATAGAAGATTAAGAAAAAGTCTAAGAGATGAACAAAGTGATAGGGAAGACCTGTGGAAGGAGGGTTTACTTCTGCCCGAGCAGATCAGATAAGATTTGATTCTTAGGGTACTATCTGAGATGGTCTTGAAGGATGGGGATAATGAAAAGGAAGTTACTGGGTGAGGAAGGATGTATTCTAGGTATAAAGGATGTCTCCTTTCCTTATAGAACAGGAAAGAAATAACTTTTCTGTGGTTTTATTTAGAACACCATCGATTAAAAATAATTAGTATTTTTGTGCAGATATGAACTAGAAAAGGCAGGCTGGAAAGGTGCTGCCTTATAGCTTGTGAATCAGATGAGTACTCCTCTGTTACTGGCATTTCAATATTTGATTCTACTTGAAACAGCTATGACAACAAAGGAGAGACTATATGTGGGGCAAAAACTGAATTAGTCTTTACTGAAGAGAAGCTATGAAATGCTTCTGTTGTCTACAGAGATAAAGAGAAAATATTGTATTAGATTCAGCTTTTTATTTCACTTCATAATATTGACATTCAAATAAGGCTTGCCTAGTAAGCTAGTCAACTTGGTACAATATTTCATTATGCTCTCAGTCATTGTGGTCCTTGGTCCCAATTCAGAATCTAAACAGGTTTATAGAAATCTGATCATTTTTTGCTATGGTGATTACCATGGGAGTAAACAGCAGGAGGCTGGCTCTAACTCATGAACTAAGAGAGACTTGAACACTCACTTCCTGCTCACCCTTCACTATACAAGCAGTCTGGCTGGATCAAATGTTTCACTGGCTTCTTACAACACCAACAACATAACAAAGTTGGTTGCCAAAATTTCTCAGTTATTCTAACAGCTACTGTTTTATCAATAGAAATATAGTGATTGTTTTTCAAGAATAATGTTAGTAGGAATCTGAAATTATCTGGAATTAAGATTATAACAGATCTCTGCAATTTACAAAATCAAAAGGTCTCAGAGTTAGAAAGGCCCTGTGGTGGCTTTCTTATCCTATTTTATTTTAAGGTAGGATCAAATTATTCAGAAGATTTCCCTCATATTGAACCAAGATTTGCCTCTGCATCTTCCACATTTCAGATCTGGTTCTGGCCTGTGGATCAAGTAACAGAAGTATGATTCTTTTTCCAGCACTTTAGATACTTGAAGACAATACTTTCTCCATCCTTAAAAACTTTTTTTTTTCCAGAAGCTATCATCTTGGCTACCTCCTCTCAACATGGTCCAGCCCACCAACATTCCTTTTAACATGTAGTTCCCTAACACTAAACACAATATTCAAGTTTAAACATAAGTCTCAACAAGTCCATAGTAGAACCACAATCTCTCTCCTTCTGGATATTATGCTTATATCAGTGAAAACTGTGAACTAATTAGATTTTTTGGCTACTATATCATATTCCATGTTTATATACCATTTTAAGATATGTAATGCTGTCTTGCATGCAGTAGCAGCACCATCTATGGGTCTTAAAGGCCATGTAAATGTGGCAGCAGCAGCTTCAGGAGCTCTCAGTCCCCTTAAGGCATCAGACAATTGGTCAGAAAGAGATTACAGTGGACCTCTGTAGACACCGGGGGCAGCTGGTGTTGATTGCTTATATGCTATTATTCTAGGTCAAAGTTTCAGGATAGACAGGAGACCTTGTGGTTGGTCACAAGGGAGCAAGGCTCCTGGTCACAGTTCCAGGTTGAAGAGGAGTACTGGCACTTGCAGCTACAGGGGAACAGTGGTACTTTCTGGGTAAAGACCAGAGTGCAGTACAGGAGAGCAAGGACTACACCTGTTCCCAGATCACACTACCTTGGAAGCACCAAACACTTTTAGACTCCCAGAACTAGCTCTGAAAACAGTAGCATGAAGAAGTCTGAAGTTTGGCACAGCATCTCAGCAGGCTCAGATGAGCAGAGATGAGCATAATGTTTGAAGTTAAGACTGGAAAAATGAATAAACAACAATAACAACAAAAGTAGAGCTTGACCATGAAATGCTACTACAGTGGTAAAGAAGACCAAGACACAAGGTCAGAAGAAGACAACAATGTGAAAACAGCTACAGACAAAGCCTCAAAAAAAATTAAACACAAGCCCAATAAGAATTCCCAGATGACTTTAAGAAAATGTTAAGAATAGTAGAGGAAAAATTGGGAAAAGATGAGTGCTGCAAGAAAAATTATAAGAGAATTAATAGCTTGGCAAACAAGAAACAAAAAAATCTGAAGAAAATAATAACACTTTAGAAAACAAAACTAGCTTAATGGTAAATGACAAACAAAAATTCACTGAAGAAAAACATTCTTTAAAAATTAGAATTGGGTAACTGGAAGCTAATAACTCCATGGAACATCAAGAAACAATAAAAACAAAGTCAAAAGAGTGAGAAAAAATTAGGAAAAATGTGAAATATCTCATCAGAAAAACAAATTACCTGGAAAATAGATCAAGGAGAGATCGTTTAAAATATATTGGACTAACTGAAAGCCATGATCAAAAAAAGAACTTAGATATCACATTTCAAGAAATTATATGGGAAACTGCCCTGTTATCTTAGGTCCAAAGGATAAAATAGGAATTGAAAGTATTTGCTGATCACCTCCTGAAAGAGATCCCAAAATGAAAAACCCCAGGAATAATCTAGCCAAATTCTAGAGCTCCCAGGTCAAGGAGAAAATATTGCAAGCAGTCAAAAAGACACCATTCAAATATTGTGGAGTAACAGGATCACACAAGATTTAGCAGTTTCTACCTTAAAGTGCTTGGAATAAGATATTCTAGAAGGTAAAGGAACCAGGATTACAACCAAGAATAACCAACTCAGCAAAACAGTATAATCTTTCAGGAGAAATAGTGTATGTTTAATGAAATAGAGGATTTTCATGCATTCCTGATGAAAAGACCAGAGCTGAATAGAAAATTAGACATTCAAACACAAGACTCAAGAGAAACAAAAAAAAAAAAAAAAAAGATAACCATGAAAGAGAAATCATAAGGAACTCAATATGCTTAAACTATTTAAATTCCTACATGGGAAAAAGACACATGTAACTCCTAAGAACTTTATCATTAAGGAAGTTAGAAATCTACATAGACAGAGGTCATGGATGTGAGGACATGGATTATTATATTGGTTTGATCTAAGAGAAATGAAGGGAAGAGAGAGAGGAATGCACTAGAAGGGGAAAGGGAAAGGAAGAATGAAGAAAATTATCTCACAAAAAAGGGGTGTGCAAGTTTTTACATGTAGAGGAAAATGGTGTGTGTGGAGGGGAGGTAGGAAACACTTGAATCTCACTCTCATCTAAATTTGTTCAAAGAATAAAAAAAAATATATACATAATCAGTTGGGTATAGAGATCTATCTGACTTACCCAACAGGGAAGTAGGAGGGGAAGGACATATGAAAAAGGGTGGGAGGGTAATAAAAGGGATAGTGAATTAAATGAGGCAGTGGTCAAAAGTAAAACAGACTTTAGAGGAGGGACAAGACAAAAAGAGAGAGAGAAGGATAAACAAAGAAACTAGGTTTGGGGAAAATAAACAGTTAGTGATCATAACTGTGAATGGAAATGTGATGAATTCATCCATCAAACAGAAGTGTTTTATAAGTGTGTGGTATAGCACAATGAATCAGAAACCTAATATACCTCAACTAAAGTAAAAAAGGCAAGGGTAGTAATCATGATTTCAGATAAAGCAAAAGCAAAAACAGACTTGATTTAAAGAGATATTTGGGGAAATCACATTTTGACAAAAGGTACCATAGACAATGAAGTAATATAAAAAAAAATTTACAGCAAACTTCTCAGATAAAAATATTATTTCTTAAATATGTAGGGAACTGAGTCAAATTTACAAAAATAAGAGCCAATCCCCAGATGATAAATAGTCAAAGGATATGAACAGGCAGCTTTCAGAAGAAGAAATCAAAGTTATCTATAGTCATAAGAAAAATGCTCTAAGTCACTACTGATTAGAGAAAGGTAAGTTAAAACAACTCCGAAATACCTTGGTGGAGTTGTAAACTGGTTCAACCATTTTGGAGAACAATTTAGAACTATGCCTAAAGGACTATAAAACTATGTATACTCTTTGACCCAGCAGGACCACTACTAGGTTTGTATCCAAATCAAAGAAAAAGGCAGAGTATCCATATGTACAAAAATATTTCTAGTTCTTTTTGTGGTGGCAAGAAATTGGAATGTGAGGAGATGCCTACTAATTGGAGAATGACTAAAAAACTTATCATATATCACTGTGATAGAACTTTATTGTGCTATAAGAAATGATTAGCAGGATGGTTTCAGAAAAACCTGGGAAGACCTATATGAACTGACAGAAAGAGAAGTGAGTAGATCCAAAAGATCACTGACATAGTAAAAGCAAGATTGTTGATTGACTGGAAGACAGACTCTGATCAATACAATGATCCAAGATAACCTGGAAGGACACATGATGAAAATTGCTATCCACCTCCAGAGTGCAAAATTAAGTACAATTTTCTCACTTTATTTTTCTTGCTTTTTTTTTGGTGACATGGCTAATATGAAAATATGTTTTGCACTATTTTGCATGTATAATGACTATTATATTGCTTGTCTTATCAGTGGACAGGGTGGAGGCTGGAGGGAGGGAGAGAATTTGGAACTTGAAATTTTTAAAAATGTTACAAATTTTAAAAAATAATGTTGTTATATTTGAAGTCTGTTAAAAGTCATGGGTCTTTTTCATATGAACTAGTGTCTAGTCATATGTTCTCCTTCCTATACCTATTCATTTAATTATTGAACCAAGGTTTAAGACATCATAGTTTACCATGATGAAATACATATTATTAGAATTAGTCTACTGTCCACTGAGAGACCCTTTTTAGATCCCAGTTTTGTCAACAAGTGCATCAGCTATCCATTCCAGCTTTGTGTAAACTGTCAATTTGACAAGCATAATACTTACACCTTTATCTCTGTAACTGACAAAAAGTTCAATAGAACAAGGTCAAGTAAAAAGCTTTAGAGCAACCTTCTCCACTTAGTTGACATAGATCCATTAACTACCACTATTTGAGTCTGGCAATAACATCTAAACCACAGTTTTCCATTTTGTCTAAGAGAACAAAAAGTTCTAATTATACTTTCTCTTCCAAAGTAATGACTTTCATCTTCTAAGATAAAATAGTATAATAACAATATAAGATTACAAATGAAGTATAATAATATAACAATGAAACAGACAAAGCAGAGCATAGTCTGGCATGACTTATTTTGTCCTTGTCATATTTTTTTAAAATCTATCTTGTCCAAATTTTATTCCTGAGAGACTCCTATTTCCTCTTGAATACTTTTCCCCTTTTAGCGTTCCCTAGTCATGTGTTTTCCTGAAGTCTAGGGTACATATCTGGCTATGCCCAGTATTCTCTTTCTTAACAATTAAAAATCTAAAATGATATGGTCAACTTTCTCCCTGAGTTCCCACTGCCTTGACTTAAAGTCATGAATGACAGAGAAGTGTGAGGGACCTCAGAGATCAAACAGTCTGATCTCATTTTCTCATTTTGCAGGTTGAAAAAAAAAATTAAGGCACAGAGATCAGGATCACATAGTTTTATTTTAAATGGCAGACAGAACTAAACATATATTACTGGCATCTTATTCTACTCTTCCTTCCATCATACTTGTTTTCCCCATACCAACTAGGCCTATTTTGTTGACCATACTAAGCTCAATGAAAGCCATTAAATGTCATCAATTATGATCTGCAATGGGAGCTCTATTTTTTTTAAATAAGAAATGGAGCTTGGCAAAAAAAAAACACAGAATTTAGCAAATGCTTTACTTTTAGTAGGTTCAAGCTTCTAGTAGAGTGAAGGTTCCCCTCCCCATCTTCCTTATAAACCAAATGTGTAACATTATTAGGAAAATATCACTTATATCTGGCCAGGTGCATTGTAGTTCATTCCTACAGAATTACCATTTTTATTCCTCTCTCCTTTAATACATTCTACTCTGCTTCTGCTCTCAAGTTTTTAGGTGTTCATATAGGTGCCTATTTTCCTAACATTTGCATTCCTAACTCTTGCATTGGGTCTCTATTATATGAGAAAATGCATCTTCTTCTCATTGCCATATTCCAGTCATAAGTCATATTCCGACTGTCTTGTCCTATAGTTTGAGTTGGTTTTATTATTTTATTAAACTGCATATTCTCTTCAGTGTCATTTAGACTCAGAGGTATTAAGAATTTTCCTAACTTTTTTTCCTATCATTTCTTTTTGTGAATTACTGGAGGTATTCCCCTTAATTCTTCTTCTGCTTATGTCATGTTTTTTTGTCCTCCAAAGCACTTATCCTTAGATAATGTTCCTTAGATTATGAATAGCAGATACTTATTAGATCTTGCCCAAGACGGCAAAATGTGTCATCTACGTTAGGGGCCTCCTTTTGAAGCTGGCTTCTTTTTGCCTGTCCTTTTAATCAATCTGGATTTAAAAACACATGGGTTTGGGCTGATTGGGTAATTACAAACAGCAACAAGGAAATATAATGATGTTCCTCTCCAGCTGGAACAAAACTGACATGAGGGATTGATGTTGGTGTTGTGGCTCACTAGATGCTTAAAAGATTTCTAAGAGTGTGGTGATAAATAAAGTATGTTCTATTTATTAATTATTGACATTGTTCAAAAATGAAAAATTGTCTAAGTATTATTAATGTGGGAAAATGCAACTCCAGTGTCTTCTTTTTGATTTCTTCCTATATTCAGACCTGTTCAAGCCTACTTGTAGGATTTTCAAACAGTTTTCATTTTGCTGAATTTCATTCTCTCTTATAAACCACACTACACTCCCTACATCATCCGTGAACCTAATTTAAAAATGGAACTTAGTTAAGATCACTCTACTTGCTGAACATGTTCAACATTCATAATTTTGCCATATGTTGTTATGGAAATTGCATTGATTTATAACAACCTGGGTGTCACCAGATAGCACCAAGTCATCTGAGTTCACAAATAATTCCTGGAAAATAATTTGTTTTTAAATGTTTCATTTACATCAAGACCTCCAGTGACCTAGGATGCTATGTAGTGTATTTGTGTGTCTTTGGGGAAACCAGATTTTCCCAGATTAAAGACTGAGTCTTAGATACTATGGGGATTTCCAAACAAAGTAAGATAGGTGGGAAGCTGGGGAAGATTTCCATTGCCTGAGCAGTACAGATACTACAGGGAAGAGAACTAATTTTGAAAGATGAAATAATTGTAAGCCTTAGATAACTGGGGCCTGAGGTAAATGTTGAGGATGTATTGGAAGACTATTGTGCAGACTTCCATAATATCAACTAAAGCAGGCTTTGTCAGGAATGAGGCCAAGTGATACCATTCCGGGAGAAATGAGGAGAAAAGGACATAAGATCACAGGTCCCCCTTTTAATAACTATATGAATCATTTATAGTGATTCATTTTAGGTTTCAATTGGGGTTTAGGAGGAATAGTATGTTTTTCTTAGAAATGCTTCAGACACTTTTTTGGACATGAAAGTTGTAATTAGACTTAAAATAATAAATTTGAGTTCAGTTTGAAAGCAGAAGAGAAAATTTCTAGTACTGTAATAACTCTGTTAAGACTATAATGAATGAGTCTGTATATATTTTAAATATATATATGGATATGTTGGCTTGTAATATAAAAGACTGAGCAGTTCTGAAATGACTTAGGGTCTGTCTACACACATATATGTGCTAAGGTAAAATGACTCATGACATGTTGGTCAGAGAATCATAGACTTAGAACTAAAAGGGACCCTTAGAGCCTTTGAGTCCAACCTGTGGAAACTGAGACAAACAGAGGCTAAGTGTTTGGCTCAGAGTCACACAGTAAATGTCTGGAGCAGGATTTGAACCAGGGCATTCTTAACTCCAAGTCCAGCACCCAGCCTATTGCACCATGCTAAAGTGTCACCCAGGTGGAACATATTTTATAAGTTAGGATAAAGGTATCTTTAGACAAACACTTTAAAGTTTCCCAGTTTACCCTGTTGAGTCAATGCAAAGGAACAATAACAAATGTATTTGAGATAGAATCTATGCTCTGAGAGGGAGCAGAATGAATGATACCATTTGATGGTATGAATGATTGATTGATTGATTGATTGAGCAGAATGAATGATACCATCTGATTTACTCAAAGATGAGGTACAGGAACTTGTGTGAATAGGATAAATAGGGAGATGCTTTTGAAGGCAGGGAGCAGGAAGAAGTGTTGCTGCTAATACTATTTACTTAACTAAGGGATCAGATTTTTCCCTGGTCCCATGGACTCCTGGCAGTTTCCTAGATAAAATCAACCCTCACCCAGCAATAAGCCAATGCCAAAATGATGGCATAAGCTTGTTTCAATCTCCAACCACAATTCCATAAGCTCTTTCCCCAATCCTACTTCACCATTTCCCATCAAATCTTTTTTTTTTGGATACACCATGGGGGACTTCTCCTACCCCAAAAATTAGAAAGGAAAATAAAGGCCATTACTTTCAACTTTTTGATTCTGTGACTACAGTCATCTAGTTGATGCTGAAAAGAATCCACAAGCTCTTTGTATTTAGCATTTCTCCCTTCAGTCACATCCCTTGGACAAGAGGAATCCTGGAAATACAGCAAAAGGTCTGAACTGTTTTGAATGATAATAACTAGCTCATGGAAGAAAAATAAGAACCTGAAAATATGACAAAAAATCATATTTATTAAGTAGAAAATACTAATTACAAGCATTTGCACCTAAAAGAAGAATCTTATTCTGCTAAGAAAAAAAGGAAGAATGACATTATCACCTTGGACACCACCATGGAAAAGAAAACAGGAGTTACTCACCTGGTACCTATCTTCTCTACAGATAATCACCTTTCAGGTACCCTTGTCATCTTCCAAATGTAAAAACAAAACTTTTCTAGTCTTAAATCTAGTAATGATTTATCCAAAGGTGATTAACAATACTAATGTACTTGGCATATGTTCTTGCCATTTTTTTCAAATAATACTCTGGCATTATGATAATTATATTTTTGAGAGATTTAAAACAACAACAATAACAAAAGATCCAGAACTATGATCTCATTGATGTAGGCAACTCCCAAAGTTCAAACTCCCTCTAACAATGCTCTGGAATTTATGGTCTTAGGGAATGCTTGGTGAGTCACTGCAAGGTTAAGTGATTTGCCCAGATCACATGGCTAGTATGTGTCCAAGGACAGATTTAATACTCGGTCTTCCTGACTCCAAGGCAGGACCCTCTACCCATTCTGTCCTCTTGACATTCAATGAGAAAAAAACAAAATAAAATTCTTTTGGGCTACATCTGTGATGTCATTGGGATAGGCAACTTCTATTGAGGAAATTTCCTTTTAACAAGGTGGATAGGCACTGGCCATGTAACTTACAGCCTTAGAGTTGCCTGTTGAAATGTCAGAACCTGCTATTATTTTTCTGTTTTATTTTTTCAATCTTATCGGGCTGTTGTGAGGATCAAATTAGATAACATTACTCAAGGTTTTTTTCTAAGAGTAAAGCATCATATCATTGTAAACTATCACCCATGGATACAATGAGAATGGGGTGATACTCTTAACTGAGTGACTTCCAAAAAGCAACAATTTCTGCCTACATTTTTTTGAACAGACCATAGGAAAAAACTCCATTAAAGTTCAGAGGGTTAGAAATTTCTAACTCAAATAAAAAGAAGACAAATGATTTTAGAAGCTAGGAAGAACAATTACTGATATAATGAACAAAGTTTTCCACATTGGATTGTAAAACCATCTAATTTTTTTTCTTTACTTATAAATCAAATTTAATGACCTTTCAGAACACTAAGTCTGACTCATTTTCAGATGAATCAAATCCAATATTTAAAGTTTAGGAGCATAGAGCATTTTTTAAAAATAGTAGGAGGCTTTAATTAAAATAATAGCAGTGGAAGAGATCTCTAGGTTAACTGTCTCATATTTTCATTTAAAATGGGGAAACCGATAATAGGGGGAGGGGAAGTGACTTGCCCAAAGTCACAAAACTGTACGGTGGCAGAGCTGAGATTATAGCCCATGGGTTAACTGGCTTCTTGACCTTTTTTCTTTCAATTACATTACAATTCAGTAATTGCAATTTAGTATGCTCTTTCCATGCCTGTTTTTCTGTCTCTGTCTTTGATCACATAGATACAGATTATATTTTAAGCCCCTTAGGATTGGCTCTGAAATAAATGACATATTTCAATATATCATTTCACCAAGCACTAAACAATTATTATAAGAGACATATGTGCCTATGTGCACACAAATTTCTTTTAGCCTGTTTGGGGGAGGATAGGAGTGGTGGCAGGGGAGAGGTAGCACATATCTGTTCTTGTTGAAATATGGTGGCTTCAAACTTCCTTGGCACTTTACTCTGAAAGAGGAAGGTGAGGTGTCTAATCCCAACTTTATACTAAGTACAAGGCCATGTAATGGAAGAAGCATGGAACAGAGATTTAGTACCAGCTTCATCTGTAAAGTGGGAACAATAATTCTTACATTGCTGCCATATTGGGTTGTTGTAAGGATCCAATGTTATAAAATATATAAAGACCTTTGTAATTACAAAGTACTACATACATGTAAGGCATTAAAAGTTCAATAATAATTACTGTAATAACCCTGATAACCATACATATTTCACTAGTAAGCTATAGCCACAAGGTACCTAAGAACAGATTTGCCTTCATGATACCAAACAACCAGTGGAAAGTTTTTCTTTTCTTTTTCAATAAAATTAAACTCTCTGTGCACTGCATGGACATAACTTTGAGAATATATCATTTTAGTGTACTTTAGGACCCTCTAGCTCAAAACTATAGCAATTAGGTAGTGCAGTGGATAAAGTGCTGGGCCTACAGTCAGGAAGACTTATCCTCCTGGGCTCAAAGCTGGCGTCAGATACTTACTAGTTGTGTGAACCTGGGCAAGTCACTCAGCCCTCTTTGCCTCAGTTTCCTCATCTATAAAATGAGCTGGAGAAGGAAATGACAAACCACTCCAGTGTCTTTGATAAGAATAAGAAAATCCCAAATGGGGTCACAAAGAGTTGGACATGACTGAAAAACAACTGAACAACAACAACAACAAAAGCTCAAAGCTCTACTGGTCGAAATTAGAAAATGAGAATCCTAACCATAAATAATATGTTCTATAGTATTATAGACCTGAGCAATGCCTGCATGTGAACATTTGTCTGTAAATGAATAAAACATCCAGGTAGAGAGTCCACTTCCCATAAGCAATACACAGTAACAATTTTTGGCAACAGTAAAAGAATGTTGCTTTTGTTTGTATTCTTTATTTATTTTAAATTTTTGGAGGGGGGAAGTTAGGGCAATTGAGGTTAAGTAATTTGCCCATGATCTCTAGTAAGTATTAAGTGTCTGAGGCCAGATTTGAACTCAGGTCCTCCTGATTCTAGGGCCGGTGCTCTATTCACTGCGCCACCTAGCCACCCCTGTTTACATTCTTAAATTAGGTTTAGTGCAGACTGTTAGAGAATAAGTTGATGAAACTGTTGTTCAAACTCATTTAAACAGTTATGAGATTATATATATACACATCTAAAGAAAGTATCTAATTAACATTCAAGTCAAGTGTTATGTGTCTCCAATACTTTGTCGTCTTGGTTTTCCTTGGGTCTCAAAACCACTTTCTAATAGTTGAGGAGGGGAAAAAAGGGGAGAAATATATTTCTAACAAGTTAACTGTCACTGCCTGTGGGCCTGGTAGGAGTTAGGCTGAAAATAAATCTATACTGTTAAGAGTTCTACAATCACTTTACAAGGATTTTTATATTTAAGATATATAATCAGAATAGGAGAAACATAAGAAACTGATTTAAATCTATAACAATATTTTTTTTAACACCCAAGATCTCATTCATAGGTGGTTAGTTTCTGAAATACTAAAAGGCTTGATCTTAAGGTGGGTACACTATAGCGTAATCCTTGAAGACAATATTTTATTGGAATTCTGATAATTTTACAAGAGAGGGTTCAGGTTTGTTCCTTTCTATTGTCTCCTCAAATACTTACTCAGAGTTCAAGAGTCCTTAAACAATGTCATTCTGTTTTGATGGGTTTTGCTTCCAACAGCAAAAGATGTCAAAGAAAATATTGTCCTTCACTGTGAATCTCAGCAATACCCATTGTCAATCACAAAACAGCTATCATGACTAACTACATATGTGGACATAAGACATTAAAAAGAAACTGTATAAACTAGGGACTTAAGGATGATTGACAAGATTATCCTCTTTATATCACTCTTCTTTAATTATCTTTTACCCAATTTTAATAGGTAAATATGCACAAAAAATTGACTTTACAATTAAAAGCTTTGTGGTCAGAGTCTTATCAATAAATGGCATGGGACATATGAAATCCTAGGTCCTAAGTGCATCTCATTTCACAGAGCATACTACAGGGAAACCCTAGACATCAGATAACTAAAACAAAGACTAGCTTGCCTATCTGTAATTAAAAATGTCAACTTGGAAATTATCATCAATATTCAAAAATTTACCTGTTATAATAATAACTTCTAATCAACTCATGCTATCTAGGCTCAGAAAAATCTCAGTGAACCTGACCCTGAAAGCTAAATCAGCTCTTATGGTAAAATACATATTTTTCTAGGGCTATTTTATTAAAATCCATAATCCCTAATCAATGACTCATGAATGTCTTAAAAAAATTAATAAGAAGAATAAAGTATGACTATTTTAGGCTAAATTTCATTATCTCTATCCCCAAGGTCTTCTGGCTCCTCCCTTCCCCCTCATCCTTCTATCCCTCCCCAAATCTGTTCTGCACATCAGGAAGATGTCAAGTATTTTTATCTGGGTGAAAAGACTGAAGGAGACAAGCCAAAACTTTCTTACTCCAGTGTCTTTGAAATCTTCTAGGAGGCTCAGTTTTTCTGGAACAGACTCCAGATGGTCCAAGGCCACTCGGGTACTCTGAAAAATAAAACATAAGGAAACTAAACATAAAAATTTGATCAATGCTTTTCAAGTGCCAAGTAGCAATATCAGCTGTACCATTGTCAATAAGTGATGTATCATGTTATACTCAGAGAGGTAGATAAGAAATGCATTAGAAATAACTATTATCTACATATAATATGTATAGTAATTCTTTATACCAGGAGAAATAACTTCCTTTCCCTCAGTTTCCAAAATGAATTAACATGACTGTCATTGATGGAGGCTCTATTTCAGCTTGTATGCCATAACAAATTCTACAGAGAATTTCATATGAATATTAATTTACAAACCTGTTAATCATGGGTGACCAACATGAATAAACCAAAAGTCATCACTGAGAAAGAGATGAGTTGGCAGTTACTTATTTCCACAGGTTCTTTAAGTACCAAATGTTGCCATTAGAAAGAGGTCAAGTGTTTTCATCAATTCTTTGTGCTAAGATGTCAGTGCTATGATATCAGAAAAAAAAGTTCTCCAAAATTAAATACCGAGGAATTAGGTAACTGACAAAATCAATGATAGTATATGAAGTCTTCCATTTTCCATAGAATTAGGGGTTCACATCTTGTAAATTTCTGAATGACTTGGAAAAGAATTATCTGAAAGTCATTTCAAAGTTAATATAAAGTAGTAAATAGCAGATGTTTTAAAATTTTTCAATAAATAAATAATTCAATAAATAAAGTCATCATCTTGAAATTATAAGCTCCCTGTGGGGGTGGGGATAATTGATAATCAAGAGAGATAAGTGAGAATCTAATCTGTAACAAGATATTTGTGTTAGACTAGACATGAAGCAGCTAGTTGGTATCGTAGAGAGTGTGTTGGAATTGGAGTGAAGAAGCCCAGAGCTCAAATACTGACTGAGCACACTTCAGGGTGGGTGACTCTGGGCAAGCCACTTATCCTCTCTCAGTCTCAGTTTCTTGAGCTCTAAAATCAAGATAATAACAGCACCTAATTTCCAGGGTTGTTGTGAGGATCAAGTGTGATAATATATGTAAGGTACTTTGTAAACTTTCAAGTACTATATTACATGTGAGTTACTATTATTGGCCAGTATGTTATGGCTCATTCACAAATAATCAGATTGGCTCCTACCCAAGGGCCCCTTCTGAAAGTTTGAACACAAGTATTTTTTTGGAGGATCAAGCTTTTATTTATTCTAATTAACTCAAATGTGAGAGAACTTGACACATGATTACTGTTAATGCTATTCCAACTATTTAGAAAAGCACTGATTGATTTCTGGATTTTCACAGTCTTGGCAGATTCCTGAATGTGCACTGTCATATAACATAGAGAAAGATGAGTAAGGCTAAACTGTTTTGAATTCTACAGGAATACCATGTATGCTATATTTAGATGATCCATCGAAACTGCGGTTTTTCTTATGTATTATATTTACATGTGAAAGATGCAAGTACAGATGAGTCTGAAAATAGAATTGAAGCAGTTAACAATATAATTGTGCTCATAAATGGACAAGGCCTAAATCTTGAAAACACTGAAATCCTTTTCCTCATCCAGTTACTCTTTCTCCTCAACAGAAAGTGACAATGAAATTTGAGTAAATACTCTTGAGTAAATCAAGGATACCTTTTACTCAGAGTAATGGTAAAATTACCCTGGCCCTTTCTGTACTATAATAACTGCATGTTAAACAAGCATTTTTTTCTATAACATTTTCAATTCATTGGATGACAGGATATAAAAGTTTATATAGCCACTGTTTCCATATGCTGGAGGGTGTGTGTGTGATATTTTGTTTGGGGCCTGTATGTTCAAATAATTGCATTTATTAGTGAACCTTAAAACCTCCCCAGCCCCTTCTTTATTAAATCTATTTATTCTTCTCTGTCTCTACAACTGACTTTCAGATTTACCATTTGCTTTAGTTACATTTACCTAATCTTATCCATGCTTCCCTGACCCTCACATATACTTCAATCCAGTGACGCTGTCTGTCTCGCTATTTTGAACAAGACATATCATCTCCTAACTCTATACTCTTCCTTCCTTCCTCTCTCCCTCCATTCCTTCTTTCTTTCCTTCCTTCCTTCTTTCCTTATATGGAAGGCATCATGAATGGGTGTATCATTCTTGCACAAGGCCCATCTTACAATCTCCTCTGTATCATTCCCATTTTAGTATATGCACTGCTGAAATGAGCAGGACTGAGCATTTTTACTGGCTGTCCCTCATGCCTGGAATGCTCTCTCTCCTCATCTGTCTCCTGGTTTCCAACAAGTCTAAGCTAAAACCACCTTCGATAGGAAGCCTTTCCCAACCCCTCTTAATTCTAGTGCCCTACCTCTATGGAATATTTCCAGTATATTCTGTATATAGTTTACACGTACATCAATTTTGCATGGTTTCTCCCTCATTAGACTGTGAACTCACTGAGAACAAGTAATATCTTTTGCTTTTCTTTATATCCATAGGCTTAGACAGTTGTTAAATGTTTTTGACTGACTGAATATTTCATATACTATTTCTAAATGTTTCTGCATTTTCAAAACTAGTACAAATGCATTTTTAGTCATCCCTCTACTTTAATCAATCTGCCCATTGTAGGTGTGGGGAACTTGCAGGCTCAAGGCTACACATGGCCCCCTAGGTCCTCCAGTGCAGCCCTTTGACTGAATCCAAACTTCACAGAACAAAGGATTTGTTCTATAAAAACTCAGACAATTTATTATATAAAACTCAGACTCAGCCAGAAGGTCACACCTAAGGACCTAGAAGGCCACATGTGGCTTCAAGGCTATATATACCATTAGGTGACAATCTCTTGGAGCAAATTTGCTTTTTATTGTATTTTTAGTGTGTTCACACAACTTTGGTCTATAATCTGAGAGCACACTCTAATTTTTTAATTAGAGTTTGTCATGGGATTTTGGGCTTAGTTTAGGACCGTATGCTTAAGTATCTATCCCTTTTTTTTTTTTTGGAGGGGGGAAGGCAAGGCAATTGAGGTTAAGTGACTTGCCCAAGGTCACATAGCTAGTTAAGTGTCTGAGGCCAAATTTGAGCTCAGGTCTTCCTGACTCCAGGGCCTGTGCTCTATTCACTGTGATACTAGCTGCCCACCTCCACCCCCCATACCTTTCTCCTACAGGACAAACAGACGTAAAAAAAAAACTGCAAATTAGTTTGAGGCACATGTATACATAAACGCCAGGGCATCTAAGTAAATGGAAAAGCAAGCATGAGCAAGGAAAACAGAACAGCCTAGATTTATCAGCACAATTACAATGAAAAGTTGTTCCAAGGGATTCCAGTCTCAGAGCTCACCATTAGGGATATCTCTTGAAGCATATTTGTTTTTCAATATGGTATTTTTAGGATGCTTCCCTATTCAACTCTGACCTATAACCTGAGGGCAGACACATTTAAGTCCTAACCTTTAATTTTAATTAGTGTTTGGCATGAAGGCTTGGGCTTACTTTAAGTCTCAATCAAACCTCATGCAAATCTCAGGTTTACCTTGTCCCTAAAGCAAAGAGTGCTCCAAAAAAAATATATATATATCCATTGGGAACTGAGTAAAGTCTGAAATTAGTGACTTGTTGAAATTCACAGATGCTATGATGATTTGTATACATTAGCTCACCTGGCAAGCTTCCTAATGCAGACTCAGAGAATACTATAAAACCAGACATGGGTATATTTTTATAAACGCTTCTGCTTGTAGTTGTTTAAAGATTCTCTTGGAAATAACAAAAAACAACTAAGGAATTCATTTCAAGAAAACCCTAAGAAAAGGCAAGTTGTCTTAAAAAAAAATCTAGGAACAGACTAACTCAGTGATTCACAAGTATGTTTAATGATGTATTTAAGATAGTTCCCTTTCACATAATATTACAAGACAGTTTTTCATTAAAAGTAAAAATAAAGAAAAGAGTGAACAAATGGGTTTATGCGCCATAACATTTGCTTAATGTAGCAACTCAGATGTTCTAAGGAGTAAAGTTCCTGGATTAGAAGAGGAAACAAAAATATCCAATTCTGAACCTTCTGGGTATAAAACAGGAAACAAGATTCCAAATTTAGTGCTTTCAAAAAATATAGTGATGAAGCCCACCCTGTTCCATATTTGGTAGAGAAAATGGCATTAAAATAAGGGTTTTTATATGCTCAGGGTGGGGGACTTTATAGACTAGAACATTAAACAGAATTCTTATATTACTCATGCTTTCAGGGAGGCTTTGGTCCAGATGACCTCTGGGAGCCCTTTCAATTCGTAAATTCTTTGAAAAATAATTTCTTTCCATGTTAACTTTTGATATGGAGTCAACATGAACCCCAGGGGAAAATAAATAGCTGGGAACTGGTGTATAACAATCCATGGAGACCTATACACAAAAAAAATCCCGTTAATCTGTGCCTATGTAGGCACAGTCAAATACCTAAACTCCAGTTAAGTACTCCAGGTACTGAAAAACCCATCTGGTGATGACATTTCTGGAAGTGCATCTCTTACTTGACCTCTCTGGGGATATTAAAGCCCTTGTGTTATAGAGAAAAGAATTTCATTACACCATTAAGAAAGTAGTTAGGTCCTGTATTGGACAGAGGGCTGGGCCTGGAGTCAGGAAGAGTCACCTTCTTGAGTTTAAATTTGACCTCAGACACTTACTAGCTGTGCGACTCTGGCTAAGTCATTTAACCCTGTTGCCTCAGTTCCTCATCTGTAAAATGAGCTGGAGAAGGAAATGGCAAACCACTCTAATATTTTGCCAAAACAAAACAAAAAAACAGACAACCTGAGTGGGGTCATGTAGAGATGGACATGACTGAAAAATGACTGAATAACAAACACCATTAAGTATAAAGGACCTGCCACCGGCCTCTAGAAAGCAATTTCTATATATCAAAGGAAATTAAATTTAAAAATCAGAATACTCATTTCAGATCTTTTTCTCCCTCTTTTTTCTCTTCATATCTCATAAATTTCCCTTTTCTTCATCAAATATAGACTTATTTTATAACAACACAATTTTAATTGTGCCCTTCGTATAGGTGGACCCTTCACTAAGTTAGCTCTCAGTCCAAGGTTTTTTGTTTGTTTGTTTTTCAATATGCACACCTATATTCTAAAATTATTGCTATTCATGCTCAGGAAGCAGTCTCAAATGATGATGATGATGATGACCAATGGCATTTGTATTACACTCTAAGGTTTGAAAAGCATTTGATATGCATTCTATTACTCGATTCTCACAATGACCCTGTGAATTAGCAGGAACACATACATCATATTCCAAAAGTCTTAGGGCAGTTTTAAACTATTAAAGTTAATTATCCTCACCATTTTGCAAATGACCATTTCTACTTTATAGATGAGGAAACTGAAGCATGGAGAGGTTAAGAGACTTGTCCAGGGTCACACAGCTATTGAGTTTCTAAAGTTGGAGTCAAACCAATGCCTTTCTGACTCCAAGTTCAGCACTCTACTTAATAATCCATGCTACCATTACCCCAGTAGCCAAGACCATTCATGGTGATGGAGTGTTCACACTTTTTACTAGGTTTCTTTAGATAAGTATAACAGCTGAAAAAAAAATAACTTCAAACAAGTTTGCTCTTTCACCATTCATTTACTTCATGTTAATTTATTCTTGGTAAGAAAGACAGTTTGGCATAGTCTACCATTTCCACCAGGCCTTAAATTCCTACAGGAATAGATAATAACTCATTGAGTATCTCTGAGTAGGCAGACAGTGGTTAGCTCTAAGGCTGAGCAGCTTTAGCCTAATTTGGTTAATGTATCTTGACTTTACATTAAAACCTGAGAAGGATTTGGTATTTTTACTTTATTTTTAAAAGCAAACACAAGATCCAGGAGGTAGGCATATCTGTCAGCAATGGCAGAAAAGCAGCTGCCAGACTCATTATTTTAAAGTTGTCAACATGAACCAAACTGCTACATAGCCCAGCAATTTCAGAGGGGGCATAACATGATTTTTCTCTTAGACTTTTCTTGTGCCCAGATTGTAGCAAAGTGAATAAATATAACATGGCAATGTAAAAAGCAGCAGTTTGGAATTAGGGGGGAAGTCTACTGGAAATCTTTGCTTTTTTTGCCATTTGTATAGAAAGTCAAAATGATCACTGTGATTATGGGTGTTTTTGAAAAATATATTTCTCTTTGCCAATGGAGAAATGTTCATACATTTCATTTCCTATTACCACATCATGTTACTCAGTGTTATTGAAATCAACTATGTCCAGAGGTTTAAGTCTGAGAAGAAAAGTCAAGGGTTTATTCATTAAAAAAAAAATATTTGTGTATTTTAAGATACTATGCATATATTAAATAAGCAAAGATCTGGACTAATTTATTTATTTAAGTTTCAAAATACATTTGAGTTTAATTTGGAAAGAGATCAGATGCAAAACTTCCCTGACAAATGATGGAAAGGTGGTGAAGGGACCTAAGTAAACACATCTCCAGGGAGGAGAGGGATGAGGTCATTAAGAGAATATACTGTAAACCTTTTTAGTTAGTGCTGATTTAAGTACAACACAGCTGTATCAGCTCCACGGGGCCTTATTTTCACCCAAACTATGCAACACACTTGCTGGAGCCAAGCCAAGCATTCATAAGGAACAGGTTGGCAAACCAGTATTGTTGGTGCATGTTCCCTATTATTGCTTCAGTGCTCAAAATGAATTATCAGTGCAGCCTTTTGTATTTTGGATCTGTAAAAGAAGGGGGATCTGAAAGTCCATCTTCCATTTAGAATATGAGAATAAGAATTCTATGAAGTATGTATATATTTAATGCTTGCTAAAAATAAAAGACTAACAAGCCAATAAGACATCAGAATGTATGAAAAGGATTTCAAACAATAAAACACTGTGTAACTGTTAATTTTAGATTGAAGTCTAGAAGAAATGTTTAAAATGATAAAATCTGTCCTATGAAGATACGAAATTCCTCATTCAGACTGCTCCCTCAAAAAAGGAATTGAATATCAAATTCAGGAATGCTTGTTATTCATAAAATGAGGGGGTTGATAGATGGCCATTAAGGTGACTTTGTACTGTAGTCTAAATTTATGATCCTATGGTCTAATGAATTAAGTGAGAGATAGCATGAAATATTACACTAAGCAAGGAGAAAAGGTTGAATAAAATAGGCCTTCATAGCTGTTATTCAATTTAAAAAACATTCAGTAAGTGCTAACCATGTGTAAGGCTCGTTGATTGATTCTGGTGATGCAAAAAGAAAAAAAAAAGTGTTTTTCCCCAAAGAGTATTAAATGGATTAGTACCATTTGGGTAATTCTATAATATTTCCATATGGAGATAAATAGAATCTGTCCAAACTGAAAGGACTCCTATTCAACAAGGGACTGGTTAAGAGTAGCCCTAAGGTTCCTTCCAGTTAGGTGTAATCCCATTAACTGATAAACAGATTCAACTTTCACCTTAAATGATAGGCAAATAAATTACAGATCACACACAAATCAGGGTTTTAAGTTGAAATTGTGGTTTGAACAGATTGTTTTTCTTTCTTTCTTTCTTTCTTTTTTTTTTTTTTGGCTTTTTGGAGGGCAATTGGGGTTAAGTAACTTGCCCAAGGTCACACAGCTAGGTTTTTTTTTGTTTGTGTGCATTAAGTGTCTGAGGCCAGATCCGAACTCAGGTCCTTCTGACTCCAGGGCCGGCGTTCTACTCACTGCGCCACCTAGCCGCCCCAATAGATTGTTTTTCAGTAATGGAACTGTTTGGTTGGTTTTTTTTTAATTCTATGACACATTTTATTTTAATTCAGAAAGTTATTTTTAATTAATAAAAAACAGTGGGGTGAGGGAGATGGGAAGAAGATGAACACAAAGATGAGGAGTTTATCCACTTTGAGGGTTCTCTCCCTGTTACTTTATGAATTTCTTTTGTCTTACTGAATCTTCTGTACTTGGTTTCACTAAGAGAAGAGAAAGAACATCACCAGGAGGGAAATTTCTCTCTTTCTGTGGAGAGTACCACCACACTTTTACCACACTTTTACTTCAGAGACAAAGGCAGCATGGTAAACATGTGCTGGCTATTTAAATTCTGCCTTACATACTTAACCACCTAGGTTACCCTGTGTAAGTCACTTCATCAACCCAGCCTCATTTTTTTTTAACTGTAACATATGGATAGCTACAGCACCTATCTCATAGGGTTGTGATTATGTATGCAATATATCTTGTACAACATAGAATGCTATATAAATGCTATTGTTATCCTTCTCCCTCACTCTTTTTCAAAAAATTCAACTGTTTTATGGAAAGGAAAGGGGAGGAGAAAGGAAGGGTGCGGGAGAGAGAAGGGAAAAAGAGAAGGAAAGGGAGGGAAAAGGGAAAGAAAAGGGAAAGGAAAGGTGCTTCAATTTGTATTGTGAGTACATCAGCTTTTTATTTTGTGGTGGACAGCATGTTTCATCATGAGCTCTTTGGTCATTGTGCTGATTAGTGACTAAGTCTCTAAAGTTGTTTATCTTTACAATATTGCTGTTATAAAATTTTTTTTTTCTCCTGGTTCTGCTCACTTCACATTATACTCATACAAATCTCTCTGGGTTTTTTCTGAAACCATCCTTTTCATCATTTCTTACAGCATAATAATGTTCCATGACATTAATATGCCATAATTTACTCAGTCATTCCTTGGGCATCCCCTCAATTTCCAATTCTTTGCCACCACAAAAAGAGCTGATATATATTTACAAATAGATACTTTTCCTCTTTCTTTGATCTCTTTGGAGTATATACTTAGGAGCAGTAATGCTTAGTCAAAGGGTATGCCTAGTTTAATAGTTTTTTGGATATAGGTCCAAATTGCTTTCCAGAATGATTGGATTAGAGCACCTGTTTTACCACAGCCCCTCCAGCATTTGTCATTTTCTTTTTTGTTTGGGTCATCTTAGCCAATATGATGGGTGTGAGGTGGTACCTCAGAGTTCTTTTAATTTGTATTCCTCTAATTCTTAGTGACAAAACATTTTTCATATAGCTGTTGATAGCTTAGATTCCTTCTTCCAAAAACTGTTTATTCAAATATATTATTTGACCATTTATCAACTGGATCAACAAATCCGAAAAGAGAGCTCATTCACCCTTGCCCCTGCCCCAAGCTCTTATTTCTAATGACTTAACAATCACCCAGGTGCTCTCTCTCAAACCCCACATTCTATCAGTTGCCAAGCTCTGTCAGTTCTACTTGAATGATTTCTTGGATCCATTCCCTTTGCTGCTGTCAAACTATAACCACCCTCATTCAGGTTCTTATCACCTCATTCATGGACTTTTACCACAGCTTCCTAATAGGGCTTACCACCTAAAATCACTAACCTGTCCTACAATCCAAACTCCATACAACTGTTAAAGGGATATTCCTAAGGTAAAAAAGTCTGGCCAAATCATTTCCCTGCTTAAAAAAAAAGTTTCAGTGATGACCTATTGCCTCAGGAAGAATACAAACTCCTTTGGAATTAAAAGCCCTTTACAATTCTGCTCCAGCCTGCCTTTCTAGGTTTATTATCCTCCTCTCCACACACACCCCCATTCCCACCTCTATTTTCTCTAAGTTACAGTCAAACTACTGTAGTTTCTGTTCTTCAAACATGACATTCCAACTTCCATCTATCTTTTCACAAAGCTGTCCCCATGCCCAGAAAGTATTATCCTCACCTCCACCTCTTACAATTCCTTAGCTTCTTTTTTTTTGTTTTGTTTTTTGGAGGGCAATCCCAATTTTAAGTGACTTTCCCAAGGTCACACAGCTAGTAAGTGCTAAGTGTCAGAGGCTATGATTTGAATTCAGGTCCTCCTGACTTCAGGGCCAGTGCTCTATTCACTGAGACACCTAGCTGCCCCCAGCTTCCTTCTAACAAAGCCTTATATGAAGCCTTTCCTGGTCAACCCAGCTGCTGGTGCGGCCCTCGTTACTTTGTACTTACTTTGAATACATTTGCACTTAATCATACGTGTACATGTTTCTCCTGAAAAGAATGTACACTCCTTGAGGGCAAGGACTGCTTGATTTTTGCTTTTGTATTTTCAGTATCCATCACTCCACAGTTTGCCATTTCCTTCTCCACAAGCAAACAGGTTAACTGACTTGCCCAAGTTCACACAGTTAGGAAGTTTCTAAGGCTGGATTTGAACTCAGGTATTCCTGATACTAAGACTAGCACTCAGTCCACTTCACCACCTAGCAGCATCTAATAGCACCTATCTCCTGGAGCGACTGTGAGAATTAAATGAGATAATATTTGAAAAGTACTTGGGACAGTGTCTGGCACATAATAAATTCTTTACAAATGTTAGTTATTATTAATACAGGATGGCCTAAAAGTCATATTGCTTTAATAGCTTTAATTTATTAGCTGTATTTTAAAAATAAAATCACTAAGCCTGCCCATAAAGTCTAATATAAATTCAAAGACAGGGCATTATGTTGCAATGACAATTTAGACTCACAATTAAAACAGAATAGCACAGAGAGTGGATCCTTTAGCTCTTTACTAGTTAGGAAGCCAAAAAAGTTATCACTTGTTATCTCAATTGTTCCGCAACAATTAAAACTCTTTTCTCTTCCAAGCCTTGTCCACTATGGTATTCTTATCTAGGCTGTAATGTTCTAAAGATCACAGCTAAATCTCTCCTTCATTAAGTTACCTATCCGAGCTCCAGTCCTGCCAAATTGTAGTTAGTACTCATGTATGCCCTGTGTTTCTGGAAAGGCTTTAAAAACTGTAAAACAACCAACATTCTATTACTGTGCTCAACAAAATGTTATATCGTATAGATGTTATATCATATAGAGCATTCATCTAGGAGTCCAGAGATTTGGATTTAGTTCCTTCCTTGACACTAACCAGCTGTGCAGACTCTGGGCAAGTAAGTCCTTCTGGGTCTCAGTTTCTTCATCTGTCAAATGCATGGTTTAGACTAGTTCTCTCAGGTCCTTTACTGCTTTAACATTTGAAGAGTCTACAATTTCCCCATCCCTCAATATGTGATGAGTGGCTTGGTTTATTATTTCTTCTCACCACAGGCTGTGACTGGGATCTGTCTGCATTTAAAAGGTGTATGAAAGAGACAACAGTTTTCCTGAAGAGAAAGTTAACGGTAGGAAAACAAATACAGGGGGCCTGGTGGCTAGCAATACTTAGAGACCTGACATGCGGCAGAAAAATTGTTCTCCTGCCTTAAGAAGGACAGCAAAGCTATTGATTTTGAAGGAAAAAATAATAACAAAATGAAGGCTATATTTGTTTTCTTGGGTGAGGGCCATGTCAAATTAAAAACACTATTTATATGTCACTTTGTGTCTCTGAAAGCAGCATTTACAAATAGAGGCACAGAGCATCCTGTTGATTTTTTCCCTGGCTTAAGCAGCAGTTGAGACAGGCACGCTTTCACTCTGCCCCCTTTCCTCTTCACCCTCCTCTGTTCCACCCCACTCCCTTCCTCAGACCTGTAACTTTAAGGAAGTTTGAGAACTCCAAAGATACCAAGTTTCTTTAGAATGGTTTTCTGTCGTACTATAGAACTCATTCTTCCCCCAAAAGATAAGACAGAGACAAAAGTAAGAGTAAAAGTAAGAAATATGGGGAAGTGACCTATAATAAGGCAATGAATTCAAACTGTGGCCAGCTCAGAGAAGGAAAGCTGTATCCCCTCACTCCTTTGCAGAGGTGGTGGGTCTGGAATGGGTCTGAAGCGCTGCATAAGATCTTCCTAATGTTTTTTTTAATGTATTGATCAGCTTTTCTGATTTTTTTCTCTTCCTCTTCTTTTTTGAAAATGTTTTTGTTATAAGCGACGGATGGCTCTTTGGAAACAGGGTAGGTGAGGGATACAAGGGAGATGTGAAAACAGCTGACATTAAAAATCTCCTAAGAATAAAGAAAAAGAAAAAAAACCCATGGCAGAGCCTTTAAAAATCAATTTGTTTTGGTGAAGTAAAGAATGTTTCCAAATATATGTGAAATTTATTTTAAAAAGGAAAAGAAAAAAGAAAACAGAAAACTGGGAAAGCAAGGAGAATAAGAGGAAAACATAGGAAACTGAAGTGTTAAACACAGTAATGACTAACTTACCGTGAGGAACCAGAGGAATAAAAGCTTAGTTGACCCATATAGGATCTGAGCAAAAATAGTTTGTCGTGTATAATAACCCCTTTGCTGTGGATTAAGTATCATATTTGTATCATTAAGAGCCCGGCCTGCTCTTCTTTATTAAAAGAGATAGGTTTAGTCATGCAGAACAAAATACTCAAAAGGATGGTGGGAACACCTGACACAGGGTGCAATTAAGTCCTGCTAATTATTTCTCAGAAACCAGCAAATGATATGCCATAATGTGTACAAGTAATCCTGAAGAGAGCAAGCGTGCCTGTCTGCTCATTATTTAATAGGGAACAGAGGGTACTGATACAGCACACTGATAAAAACTGATAAGTGCAAGAACTACCAGTTTTCCTGCCGGAGATAGGATCCACGTTAATTTACTTAAAAGCATACTGTTTTGTGTGGTGAGCACTATAAATCTTCGGTGCCTTTAAAATGAAGGATTATTTACTTTAGGAGATGTTCTATGTTCTCATTGAGAGTGATAAGAACAAATTACTCATTTTCCATTACCCTATACCCAGCACTTTGATGTTGAAAGTGCATGTGAACAGTTAATCCTGTTTCCAGTGATTGGCAGTTAGTTCAGTGTTGTCCTGGGGAAGGGATCGAAATAAAAATCAGGCAAGGTATTTTATTTTTATCATTGTGGCTTTGAGACCAAATGTAAAAATAAATCAAATCAACTCTGCATATACTTTCAAAATTTGGTTTCATATTTAATAACTTTTAACATGCAAAACATACTTTGGGAGGGTTTTATGAACACTACTTCTTTCTTTTCTAAGACAACTTAAATAAATGCTCATCAGTAAAATGGAAGAATTTTTTTAAACTATAGAAAATAAAAGTTCTTATTCAGGAATTGTTACTGAAGGGTCATATTTAGATATTAAAAATACACACAATTTAAAATGCTAATGATACATTTTTGCAAGAAATTACTTATAGCCTCATCTCTAAGAAGTAATGTGAAAGATGACCTGTATTTTTTTAAAAATATGAACTGTTGGGTTGTGGACTGAATAAATAGTAGAGGCCGAAAGGCACTGAGGTCGTAAATTATTTTAAGTGTGTGTGTGTGTGTGTGTGTGTGTGTGTGTGTGTGTGTGTGTGTGTGTGTACACTTGTATATTTTTAAGTAAAGTCTCTCAATCCAGGAATTACCCTTTAAAAGAGAATGATTATGAAAAGGAATAGGTGAAAAAATAGCTGACAAAGCGATTTGATTGTCAAGATCGTCTGACATTTGTATAACAATCAATTGTTTTTCCCTGCAATTTAAATTTCTAGAAAGTTTTGCTAAGTAGAAACTATGCACCCATCCAAAGGGGATAACAATGAAGCTTTGTGGCCTCACTGTTGGCCTGAAACTTAACTGGCCCTTGCCAAAACAATTTAGAACTTTGAACTTGGCCACTCAGGCATTTTAACAAATTCAGTAAGATGGCAACTTCTGCAAGCTTTATTAGACACAAAGAAATTTGAAGTCGCCAAAAAACACATGACTTTGGACATTAAAAAATACTGTACAGAAAACACTAGAAAGCATGTAATGCTTGGGACTTAAATCAGAAAAGATTTCACAAAACCTTAACTTTTGGGATTGTTAGAGTCAGGATATATGTCTCAGCACACAAAAATGTCTTTAATAATGCACCCCCATATTAATTACAAGGCATATAAAAATATGAGCCATTGAACATCAGATAAGAAAGGAGAAGTGATGATAAATTCTAGTTGGTCCATCCATCAGCATTCCCAAATGGGGTAATGCCCCCAAGTATCCCAGGATCTTTCTATTTCTTGATTTCATTCATCCATTCAATATTTATTGAATATTTACTTTGTTCAAGGCAAATACACTGAATCCTATTAAATTATCACTAATTTTTATGATGATAGACATAAAAGTAGTTTAAGAATATCCATTCATTGCATGAATGAAAATAAATTATTTGACTGAGTGAGCAATATGCTATGGTTGACTCTCAATTATGGTACTCTTGGAGGGAAGCAATGACATGGATGATGGAAAACATCAAAAAATCCAAAATCCATTTACATTTGACTCTGGAATTTACTACTGTGCTCCTGTTCAGTCTCTGGGCATTCTCAATAAACAAAATAATAAAATTATATTCAGAAGACTTGACTTAGAAGGAAATGGAAAATTTACCTACTTTTTAATCTTGAATTCTATTCAGTTAACTATCTGCTCTTCCCACAATGCTGAGGACAAGTACGGATAGCACAATTAAGCCTTTACAATACTCAAACACATGAGTTTTCTATTATATGCTTTTTATATATGGATTTCTTTAGGATCCAGTTATATTATTGATGGTCTTTTTCTTCAGTTGCTTTCTTTGTTTGATATCCTCCCATATATCTTTGTTTCCTAACTAGATAATTCTCTGTGGCTTAAGTTGAAGGTCATAAACAGTTGTGGAATTTTGGCTAGATTAATGCAAGATACCAGCCTAAAAAGATCTGCCTTCCTTTGTTTCTCACTAAGCAGGAAGGGTGAAAAAAAGTTTTATTTCAAAATAAATTTCATGAAGAGACATTGAATATTATTATATATGACTTTTCCATGTTCCTTCTGTGAAAAGTCTAGATGAGGATATTGGCATAAAAAATATTGAGGTTTGTGTTGTTGCTCAGTCATTTTCCAGTTGTGTATGACTCTTCATGACCCCATTTGGGGTTTTTTTGGGAGTGGTTTGCCATATCCTTTTCCAGCTCATTTTATAGATGAGAAAGCTGAGGCAAACAGAGTTAAGCAACTTGCCAAGTATCATACAACTAGTAAGTGTGTGAGGCCAAATTTGAACTCAGGCCCTCTTGGATCCAGGGTCAGCACTCTATCTACTACACTACCTAGCTGGTTTAGAGTGTATGAAAAATTTGTAATTGTGTCCTCAAAATGCTTTCCATTTCTTTGCCTGCTTGCCTTTGCCCAGACAATTTTCTGTACCTGAAAAGTCTCCTCTCAATCATCTCTACTCATAAAAATTTTACCTGTTTAGAGCCCAGTTTAAATTTTGCTTCTATAACACCAATGCGATATTCACAATGCCCACAGCAGCTATGAATTTGCTGGTATAGTTGTGAATCACAAAATGTAACAGACTTTTGACATGGAAGACAGAACCAAAACATTTATTCAAACACCAGAAAGACAAATCCATCACAGCAACAAAGAAGTTGGTACACATAACCAATGCAGCGAGCACCAACATCCGCAAGCCTTCCCTCTGTCATGCCTTCAAGAGAAAACAGGCCCTCTTAAGCAAAAACATCCCTCTCACTCATGATAGCTGCTTTGCCTCCTGCTACTTGCTCCCAGCTCTGTTCTGCCTTTTCCCTGATCCTTCCTGCTCTACCCTTCCTGTTCTACCCTTTCAGCAAGCTATTCCCCCTATGGGCTCCATGTGATTACATTTGACCTATTAAGGGGCAGGGAAGATCTTCAAATTAACATTACCATTACAGCTTCCTCCCTGATCTCACCTTCTCTGTTTATTCAAGTCAGAAATGGCTTTCTTCTACTCTGAAGTTTAAAGCATTTATAGTCCATATCACACTAAAATGCTTTCCTTACTAAAATTTCCTTACTTTGGGCTTATTTTGGGTTTAGTTGCTGATTTTCCATTTTTCTAATTGCATGTACAGCTTGTTCTCTTCTATTTTCTTAATATATATTCTCAGAGATACAATTTTCTTCTTCAAAGACTTTTAGTTCTATCTCAGAAATTTTGGTTCCGTATCATCATGGTTATTATTTTCTTTCACACAGTTACTGTTTCCACTATTGATCTGTCCATTATTCAGGATGCCATTGTTAAGCCTCTACTTAGGTCTATACTTTTTGCTTGTGTTCCCTGTATTAATTACTATTTTCATTGTGTTATGGTCTGCCAAGGATGTATTTTTTAATATTTTCTTATCATTTCTCTGTGGCTTAGGACATAGGCTATTTTATGCCAGCTATGTTCTTTTGTTTTCCCATTAAGTAATAATAATACTAACTAGCATTTATATTGTGCATTAAAGTTAGAAAAGTGATTTGCATATTACCTTGTTTAATCCTCCCAACAACCTTGAGGTAAGTGGAATTATTATCCCCCTTTTACAAATGAAGAAACTGAGACAAACGATGGTTAATGACTTGCTCAAGGTCATAAAATTACTGTATGAGCCCAAATTTGAGCTGAAGTCTTCCTGACTTTTCCTAATTATTGCACCAACAAGTTGCAGTAGACATCATAAATCTTTCAGCTCTAAGTTCTCCAAGTTTGTTCTATGTAAAGTCTTTTGCAAGTAGAGATTATTTCTTTCCTTGCATTTGTATCCCTAGCACTGAGGGAAGCTCTGCACATAGCAGTCACATAATAAATGTTCTATCATAGACTGATATAAGAAGCTAGAAAGACAATGGGTGAGGAAGGCCTTTGAAGGAAGGAGGACCTTGAAATCCTAGGCAGAGGGGTTTAAATGATTTGATAAGACCGGAATCACTTTAGTTCTTGAAAGGTGGAAAACTGCACTTGAGGCCAAGTATTCTTATAGATGTTTTTTGTGGTTTTTTTGTTTGTTTTTTGTTTTTTTGTGGAGAGATAGGGCAATTGGGGTTAAGTGACTGGTCCACAGTCACACTGCTAGTTTTCTCTTAAGTGTCTGAGGCTGGCTTTGAACTCAGGTCCTCCTGACTCCAGGGCCAGTGCTCTATTCACTGTGCCACCTAGCCACCCCCTACAGATGTTTTTAAAGCATTTTAGAACAGAGAAAGATTGGAAGTGGGAAGACCAGCTAGGACAGAGGTGTGGAACCCATGGCCTCAAGGCCATATGTGACCCACTAGGTCCTCAAGTGTGTCCCTTTGACTGAATCTAAACTTCACAGTACAATCTGGCAATTGTCAATGTGTCAGCAATTCAGTCAAAGGACCTAGAGGGCCATATGTGGCCTCGAGGCAGCAGGTTCCCCAGCCCCTAGCTAGGAGATAACCATAAAGTGTCATCTATGAAATTAAAAAAAGAGAGAGAGAAATCCAAGAGTTACTGTACAGAGGAACCCTGGGCTCAATGACTAACTGCAAAGAGGGCAAGATTAACATTATGTCTAAAGAGAGTCTGAAAGTTCAATTTCTAGTAGGTTGGTGTAATGGAAATGCAGATTTGAAGATCTTCCCTGCCCCTAGGCCCTTTGATTGGATTAAGAGACTTTGATTGACTTAAGTGACTCTGAGAACCTTCTTTAATTTGAAAATATACTCTGTAATCTAATAGGCTGAATGTGGTCACATGGTGCCTGTGGTAGGAGGCTTGGTTTTCAGGAATGACCACACCTTGATGCTGTGTGATTGGGCAGTGGGTCAAGAGGGTTGTTACTTTCTCTGAGCCAGGAGAAGGCTATATAAACCCTGATGGGAGGCTTTGCTTTGGGGCTTACTTTGAGAAGTGTTGTGTGATTTAACCAGATGAGACTCTGGGAAGCCGTTGAGAGTCCCCCGGCTTTGAAAACCCAGATCTTGATGCTTCCCTCTCTGGTAACTGTGATTTGGTATT
>WOXC01003396.1:0-21281 GCA_011680675.1 Gymnobelideus leadbeateri
CAACAATAGCAAAATTCATTGCCAGAAGCCACATCACCTACCTTAGAATTGAGTTATCTTGGCAAAATGCTAGTTTCTTCAATTTGACACTGAGGCTACTGGTATCTGTGAGAGTAGGGTCCTCATAGAAGAAAAATATATGATGTATGGGAATTCTGTCAGGAAGGGCAGGGCCACAAGAAAGCTTGACTATACTAGACTTTCCACTGGATCCCTGAATGGGGCTTTAAAAACCATCTAGCAAAGGTCCCTGGGTTTAGAGATGAAGGATCTGGGCCTAGAAGGGGTCAAAAACTGGCCAAAATTGATACACATGTTAAGTGACTTAGCTGAGGTCAGAACCTTGGTCCTCTGGCTCTAGATTATGGCTTTTCCTACTTTGTCACACCACTATGCCATGGAGAATACATACACAAGACGACTACTACTACTACTAGTACTACTAGTACTAGTACTACTACTACTACTACTACTGCTACTACTACTACTACCACTACTGCTGCTACTGCTACTGTTGGTTTTGGTTGTTGTTGTTCAGTTGTTTCAGTCATCTCTGACTCTTTCTGACCTCATTTGTGGTTTTCTTGACAGAGATATTGGAGTCATTTGCCATTTCCTTTTCTAGCTTATTTTTACAGAAGAGGAAACTGAGGTAAACAGGTTTTCACAGAATCACATAGCTAGGAAGTATCTGAGGGTAGATTTGAATTGATAAAGATGGGTCTTCCTGACTGTAGGCCCAGGACTCCACTGTACCACCTGTCTTCTTGTCTACCACTAATATTATTAGTATAATAATATGCATTTCTATAGCAATTTAAAGTTTGTAGCCCACTTTACATGTTACATTATTATATTCTTATTGTGATATTTTATAATGAGTTAAGACATCACAAAAGTAGCTTTAGTAAAGTATGCCTATGAAACATTCAGGCTTAAGGGTGGCAGCATAATAAGCGGGTAGATACATTTAGATTCAAGAAGACCCAAGTCAGAATTCCATCTTAGATATTTCCTAGCTGTACTACAAAGGAGAAATCATTGAACTTTTCTGAGCCTGAATCTTCTCATTTGTAAAAGGAAGATTCTAATACCTACGGACACTATTCATATCACAAGGGTTCTGTGAAGTTCAAATGAAACAATATCTCTGAAGTATTACAAAAATAATAAAAAAATCTAAGTGCAAGAGAGAAGAGTACCATGAGGGGAGGTGTAGCCCATGCCCCAAGAGCACAAAAGTCATTTATTACTAAAATTGACAAAGGATTCATCAAATCAATGTGTCATGATATTTGAAGGCAATTGTAGCTTCCTAATTTTGTGTTACCAGTTTGGAACCTGATTTAGAACCAAACATTACATAAGATTGTTCTTCTGTTGGCTTTAATAATAGGAACACCAAACAACCCTTTCCTAATGTGCAACACCAAACCTACCTAACCACTGTACTTGAATATATTAGTGAGCTCCTTTGTTTAGTACTACCTCCACTGATGTTTTTTCCCACCAATCCACAGCTTGTCTAGTATAATGCGTATCCACATTTTATCGGGAATCTTCCAGAGAGTTGCCATCATGTATTTTAGAGACCTGACACTGGTTCTTTTAATATTTCATCTAGGTTGTCTACTTGTCAGAGTGCCAGACCTAGAGAGGTAGGAAAACTGGGTTCAAATCATTGCCCCAGGCATTTACCTAACTGTAAATCTAGATTAATACCTTAACCTTTCTACCTCAGTTTCCTGATCTCTAAAATATGGATACTGATAACATGAATTACCAGAATTATTGTAGGAATAAAATGAAGTGATGTTATTAAGGTGTTTAAGAAATACTAAAGTGCAACAAACATTTTCATCATCACCGGTATCATTATCATCATCTTCATCGTTTTCATCATCATCATAACCGCCATCATTTCATGGGTACCAGGGCAATGCTCACACACTTCACCTGTTATCTAGCACCATGGTACAGAGAATTATCTAACTTCCTTTTCCTTTCATTAATACCATTGATGATTTTCCTCCATGCTGCTTCTATTATACAAGCTATTATCATTCACATCCCCTACACATTCTTCCATGGCCTTTTGAAGAAGTCCTAAAAATGAAAACCCAGGGGTGGCTATATGGCACAGTGAATAGAGCACTGGCTCTGGAGCCAGGAGGACTTGAGTTCAAATTCAGTCTCAGACACTTAACACTTATTAGCCATGTGACCTTGGGCAAGTCACTTAGCCTCCTGAGGTCTCAGTTTCCTTATATAAAAAATTAGCAAATCGGACTAAGTAATCTCTGAGGTCCCTTTCAGCTCCAGATCTTGGACACATTGCTTTTTAATTGTACGTGTGAACATTTGCTGTTGCTGTTCATCTGTTTTCTGTTGTGTCTAATTCTTCATGACCCCACGTGTGATTTAATTTGGCAAAGATGGTGGACTGATTTGTTATTTCCTTCTCTAGCTCAATTTACAAATGGGAAAACAGAAGTTAACAGGGATAAGGGACTTTCCCAGGGTCACACTGATAACAAGTATATGAGGTTAAATTTGAATTTAGGATGATGAGCCTTCCTAACTTCAGTCCAGGTCCTCTATGCACTATGCTACCTAGTTGTGTGTGTGTGTGTGTGTGTGTGTGTACATATGTGTGTTTATGTGTATTTGCATGTGTATAATCACATAGATGCACCACCAACAACTATACACAATGTGATGTACACACTTAATTTGAGGGTCAGACAGAGAAGGAATGCCCCCATTAAATCAAAGGATTTGAAACCTAGAGACTGTAATAACACAATCTAAAAGATATCCTTAGAATATTACCCAGTTTAATCATCCAAATTAATCACTTAATAAGTAGAGAGATACATGCAATGCACACACATGCACATACACAAACATACAACCCTATACATTCATGTGGATGATTTAACTTTTCACTAACTTAGAGACATCAAAGATTGCAATAATTAATTTTGAATTTAAAAGTCTTCTGGCAAAGATTTTAGTCTACAAATTTCCTCTTCTAAATTGTTAGCACTTCAGTTTGTATTTAAATACAGGTGGTTCTTCCTTCAATAGTCATATTTCACTGATAACATTCCTAACATTGTTAGAATATAAGCTTTAATGTTCATTCAAGCTATAAATCTGACAATCCTCCCATTATCATTAAAACTGGTGCTTAGAAAAACTGGAACAGTTGATATTGGGTCCCTAACCTTCCTGATTCTTATACTTACATGCTCACAGAGACTAACCCTAAGCTGTCCAAGGACACCTAAGGTCCCCCTAACTCATGCTGTGGCAATGGAATAATGAGCTTATCACTCCAGGGACCTGTCTCATGCCATGTCCACGTAGTCCCCACATAAGACAACTGTAGGTCTGAATCCCTTGGGTGGGGCCTTTATGGTTCTCACAATGGAAAAATGAAGCTAATGGGCTCCCACAAGGAGCTTGTAACTTTAGCCTCATTAGCACCAACCTCTAAAGCAACAAACTAATGTACCATAGAAATAATGGAGGAAACGAGGCATCCTGGAGCCTCTAGATAAAGTGTCAGGCTATTGGGACACAGAAAAGAGAAACTGGGTGCCAAGAAGTAATCGACCTCCTTTCCTGGCAAAGTTTTAAACACCAGGAACAGGGAATTTACTATATCACACTATTGTTCTATTATACTTTAGAGTCTCGGTTTTTATGGATGAGTCAGACTCAGTTGAGAGCCGAACACTGGGAGGAATGGCATTTTTTAAAAAGTCAATTTCAGATTCATCAAACATTTATTAAGTATCTACTATATGCAAGGGACTGAGTTCAAGCCTGGGGGCACAAAGAATAAAAATATGAATCAAGCTTTCAATATGGATTTATTAAGTACCTAATACATGTCAGGCATTACCCTGGGCATTGAGCTCAGAAAGACAAAAATGAAATCATCTTTACCTTCCTATGTGTGTGTGTTTGTGCATCTATATATATATATATCTATAGATCTATCTACATCTATGTTCATACACATATACATAAATGTTTACATATCCATGTAAACTTATATATGCATGCACACACATTCACATATCCATATGGATATATATGTCAACAGACATGTTTGTGCATATATAATATATACATATACACATGTGTGTGCACATAAACAAATGTGTGCATATATACATTTAAATGGATAAACAGTAAACACACAAACATACATGTCACAGGCCTATATGTATATATTCATATACATATACACCTGTGCAAACATTTACATATATACAACATTCACAAACACTTGTTACATGTGCATATATGTGTATATGTGTGTGCATACCATATGTATACAGATAAACATATGCACATGAATAGGCATACAATTCACATTCACAAATACACACTATATGCATATATATACATATATATACACATGTACACATACATAAATATATACTATATATACATATATGCTATACACAAACACACACATATATCTGCAATTAACATATACATAAGTATGTTGATATATACATGTATAAATACATCATATGAATACAATGCCTGTCATGTTTTAAAAAATACTGAACTTTGGTGGGAAAAGCATGAACAATTGCTATTACCAGACAAAACCCGAGCATTGAAGGGAAACTGGTCTTCTGGGATGTGGAAATGAGGACAGAGAATATCCCAGGCCTCAGTAACAGTGAGTCATAAGATATTGAGATAAATGATGGAAGTTCTATAATAGAAAGTTCTATAATGGAAACAATACATAGGCTAGTGTAACTGCATCATAGAACCTGTGCAAAGGAAGAGTAAGTGAGAAGTTTTAGAAACTAGGAAGGGGTCATGTAAAGAAGAGTTTTAATGACCAATAAAAGAGTGTGTAATTTATCCTGGAAATAATAAGAAACCACAAAAGTTTATTGCATAAGAATTAATATGATCAGATTTGCTGTTATGGGAATGGGAATCTAAGATCTTCCCTGCCCCTAGGCCCTTTGATAGGATTAAGTGACTCTGAGAACTTTCCCTGATTTGAAAATATACTCTGCCCCCTAATAGGCTGAATGTGGTCACCTGGAGCCTGTGGCAGGAGGCTTGGTTTTCATGAATACCCACATTGGTGCTTTGCTACTAGGTCAAGAGGGTTGTGACATTTTCTGAGCCAGGAGAAGGCTATATACACCCTGATGTGAGATTTTGCTTTGGGACTCACTTTGAGAAGAGACTGGATGAGAGTCTGGGCAGCCATTGAGCCCCCCAGCTTTGAAAACCCAGATGTGGGTGCTTCCCTCTCTGGTAACTTACTATGTATGGATGTAATGGCCAGACATTGTAATGGAAATGCAGATTTAAAGATCTTCCCTGCCCCTAGGCCCTTTGATTGGCTTAAGAGACTTTGATTGGCTTTAAGAGACTCTGAAAACCTTCCTTGATTTGAAAATATGCTCTGCCTCCTAATAGGCTGAATGTGGTCACATGGAGCCTGTGGTGGGAGGCTTGGCTTTCAGGAATGACCACACCTTGATGCTGTGTGATTGGGCAGTGGGTCAAGAAGTTTGTTACGTTCTCCGAGCCAGGAGAAGGCTATATAAACCCTTAGGAGAGGCTTTGCTTTGGGGCTCACTTTGAGAAGTGTTGTGTGATTTGACCAGATGAGACTCTGGGAAGCCATTGTTGAGAGCCCCCGGCTTTGAAAACCCAGATGTTGATGCTTCCCTCTCTGGTAACTGTGATTTGGTATTGATGTAATGGTTGGACAGTTTGGAAGCCTGTCTGCTTGATCTGTTTGTTTCTCTGTTTTGAAACTACTGTCTGTATACTTTGAAGTTTGGGTTTTGGTATTGATAATTGTTGGACAGTTTGGAAGCCTGTTTGATCTGTCCATATGCTCTGAAGTTTGAGGTGCTGACCTTTTCCCCCTGAACTAAGTAATATGTGTTTGTTTGATTAAAGTAAGCTTGTTAACCCATTTTGAGTTGCTTTCCTTTTGAAAAGCAGATCTAAGAACCTGTGTTGGCAGTCACCCTGAGATATTGGGGTGCTTGCTGCTACAGACATCTAGAAGCCTGTCTGCTGATCTGATTCTCTGTTTTCTCATAACTTCTGCTTGTAACTTGTTTGTATTCTCTGAAGTTTGGGGTGCTAACCATTTCCCCCTGAATTAGGTAAATGACATATGTTTGATTAAAGCAAGATTGTTAACTCATTTTTAGATGCTTTCCTTTAGAAAATCAGATCTAAGAACCTGTTTTGGCAGCCATCTTGGGGATGCTAGGGTGCTTGCTGCTACATCTGTACATTACGAAAATCATAATCACAGCCCTATATTATCTTACTTTATACTGTGAGGGTAGATACACAATTATATAACCAAAGATAAAACCAGGCAGAGACAAAAGGTAGGGGAAGAGAAAAATAAGTCAAAAAGACTTTATTTAGCACCTACTATGTGTTGGTCACTGTGCTGGGCAATTGGAAAAGAATTACCAATATGACACAGTCCTTACCCTAAGGAGGTTACACATAATTGAGATATAAACCAAGTGATCTAGTCTTACTTAAAGAGGAGATTTCTGTTTCTTGGGGTGGTTCAAAGGAAAGACTAAACAGAAGGGTTGGCATGTGAGTTTGCTGACCTTGCAGAAGAGTAAGGATGGGCAACGGGAGATATGACAGTGAAGACTTAGAACATGACCTGGATGGATGCTAAATTGAGATCATCTTACATTCATATTTGTGGGTACATTTACCCAGTATATATCCATGTATCTATCTGCATCCATATACATATATGCATATAGCACATTGTATTTGTTTGTGAATGTGAATGGTATAATGTGTAAGTGAATATTGTATATGCATGAATGTTTATACATGTATAGGTGTATAGGTGTGCAATATGTCATTGACTAAGAAACTTTGGTTAGAACAAAGTATGAGGACTAGGGAGTATTTGACAGTATGGCTGGAAAGAGAGCCTGGATGCTAGGTAGCAAAACCCCAGGAATGCCAGTTTGCATGATTTGCTGGAGATGTTGCAGCAGTCAGAAAAGACAACTTGACCTGTTTCTAGGTGGGATACCTCCTGGCAGAGTGGGGCCTCAGAGAGTAATTTTACTCAGGCTTCACTGGACATGAGTATGAGCCTTAGACCCAGTAACAAACATAATAGAGAATGGGCAAAAATCTGTACTTTTGATTTTACTGATATAGGGAACTCCTGGATGGGGAAACTTCTTATACCAATGTAGTTAGTCATCTTGTCTGCTACTTAGCATCTTTGAGAATTGTCTAGTTGACTGATACATTAAGTGCCTGTCTCAGGGTCACAAAATCAGTATATTTCAGAGGACAGACTTGAACCAAGTTCATCCTACCCATCTAATCACTATGTCAATTCTCTCTCTCTTTATCTAAAACAAAAATATACTTCATCTCTGCTCCCAAAACATGAACTTTTACCATGAATATTTGAAGACCATTAATCTGATAATGAAATCAAATGAGATGATTTAATTAGTATTTGAGAAGATCTGTTATTTTACCCATGTGCTTCTTTTCTTCAGTGACAGGGGGTGAAAATTTATTATTTCACTAGGATAGCTGGTTTCACAAATTGTTATGGCTCAATTTATCCTAATCCTCCTGTTTAAACATCAATCAATGAAGACAGCAAGGACTGTCCCTGAGGAAAGTCTCCTTGGTAAGACTTGAGAGAATACATATTCCATTAGACCAGCCTTTGAGAATTCAGTGTGATGTCAGTTGAAGTGTTATCTTTTCCACTATATTCCCAAATGGAAAATTCAAGGAAGTAGAATATTAGGGGCAATATCATGTGGTAGTTTAGTGAATAGATCAGTGGGAAGGGAGCCAAGAATATCTGATAGCTTCGCCACCCTTGGCACATGGGTTGTTCAAGGAGCATTAGCATCTTTTGTATGAGGGTTTGCTGAGGTTTTTTTTTTCTTTATTTCAGGCCTGTTCATCCCCTTTTGGTTTCTAACTTCACATAACTGTGATCTGTGACTCCAAGAAACTTACTCCTACAATTAATTCTTATTTATGTTGAATTGACTTATCTGTATGTAGAAGCTGTTATACATCAAAGGAATATATGATTCTTGGGGGTACAGACTTTCTTTTTCTCCTGGAATTTTCAGCCCTTAGGAGATTGTCAGAAAGACAATTAGGACTTTATAAATCATTAGTGAATTTTGAATAGATCATCCCTAAATCCTATTCCAGTTTGAAGTCTTATCATTTTTATTCCAAATGGAGACAGGTGGTCAAATGGATTAGTAAAATCCATAGGGTCAGAGAAAATAAGAGATTAACACTTGATTATTAGAACTAGAAATGGCCTTTGGCAGCTAGGTGGATTAGTGGATAGAGTGCCCAGCCTGGAGTCAGGAACATTCTCCTTCCTAAATTCAAATCTGGCTTCTGATACTTATTAGTTGTATGAACCTGAGCAAGTCCTTAACCCTGTTTCTTACAGTTTCCTCACCTGTAAAATGAGCTAGAGAAGGAAATGAGAAATTACTCCAATATTTTTGCCAAGAAAATCCCAAATGAGATCACAGAGTCAGACTCAAGTGGAAATGACTGAACAACATCAATAAAAAGAAGGGGCCTTAGAGGTTACATAGTTGAATGTCTTTATTTTTTATTTTTTGCTTTTTGGAGGGCAGTTGGGGTTAAGTGACTTGACCAAAATCACATGACTAGTAAATGTGTCGAGTGTCTCAGGTGGGAATTGAACTCAGGTCCTCCTGACTCCAGGATCAGTGCGCCACCTAGCCACCTGGTGAACGTCATTGTTATATAGATGAGGATCCGCAGCCCCTAAGAGGTAATGTGATCTACTACATAGACTATCCCTTCTACCCTTGGGAGCTCATTTACTGGGGACAATCTCTAATATCCAAAGCTCCACAAGAGATTTTGATGCACTAAGGCAGCTAGATAAGTTAATTACCTGATGAGGTAAATTAACCTCAATATTAATGAAGAAGCTGGACTACCCAACTTCTACCAGCTTTTGATGATATTACATGCCTAAATCAATCAAGGTTCAGGTATTTCTAGGATTCTGGATTTCTGTAAACATCAGTTTGAAATGCTACATTTTATGTGACTTTTCCCCATGTTCCCAATTGCTAGACCTTTCTCCCCTATACCTAGCCTGTATCTGCTTTATGCATGTGTTTTGCATCAACACACAGGCATATATATTTATACATATGTGTGCCTTTATAGTGTAATCTCCTTGAGAGGAGAAATATTGTTTTTCCCTTCTCTTCACTTGCCTTGCCTTCCTTTCCCTTCTCTTCTCTTTCCCTAGTCCAAAGAACAGTGTCTAAACAAAATATGTGCTTAATAAATATTTGTTTATAGACCATCATAGAATTTTTACTTTCCAAAAAGAACAAATTTATCTCAAATGTGTCAAACTATCCCTTAGCACAGTGCCAAGTATACACCAAGTGCTTCATAAAGGCTTCTTTATTGATTCACTGACTTATTATCAAGGACATGGCCCATGGCCCATCTGGGGAATCTTTATATCAATAACATGTAAATCTATCACTAATATTCTCTATATATACATTTTTAATGCTATAATCCAACATCCACCCTAAAGTCCCACTTATACCTCTAAAAGGATCACATTGGGTTATCTCACTTAGGTTTATTGAGGCTTGCTTTGGTTTGAAGCAAGAGATCTCAAATCTAGACTCAGAGAGAAAAGAGGAACAAGAAGGAGGGACTGGACAGAGAAGGGAAGAAGTTAGAGAGACAGAACACAGACAGAAACAGAAATAGTGAGAGAGAGGAGAGCTAAATGGGCAGGTAGGAAAGCAAATAGAGAGAAAAGCAGACAATCAGAACAAAGCCACACTTCTGCTTGTTGGTTCAATTCCACTTGTAGGAAACTAGGATAACCCAGAGTTCTACTGAGGAAAAGTGGAATTAATTGTCTCTTGCTTCTTCTGTGGTCAGCTTGCAAGACACCAAAGTGGGAGAAGTCAGGTCCTGGGTCCTTTCACTGAGGGCACGGAAGAAAGAAGAAAGAGAATATCTACCAGTCTATTCCTTTTCAGTATCCAACAAGAGAAAAAAGGTAGGGATGGAGCTGCCAGCCTCCTTCTTTGCTAGTAGTGCACCAGTAAGAAAAGGAGACAAGAATCCAGGTTCCTGCTTCTTTTATGGATGAGAGTATAGAGCACTATGACAGCAAGGTAGATCACAGGCAGATCTCCTGCCTACAACTGGTCCTACTAGTTTCCAGGTTGATCCATGTGTTTCTTCTCAGCTATACCCCTGTTATAACAGTCTCAGTGGCAATCTATGTTTTAAGCAATGCGTGTTCAAATCGAAACCTCTGCCAGAAGAGTCAGATTGGAATAGAAACTCATCAGCATTGATAGAGAAAGAGAGGGAAAGAAAAAGGGAATGAAAGAGAGAGAGAGAGAGAGAGAGAGAGAGAGAGAGAGAGAGAGAGAGAGAGAATCTCATCAAGGACCATGATATTGAACCAAAAAGTCCATGCCAGGAAATAACTTTAAAACAGTGTCCCCTTTGGTGAATGGACTCAATATCTGTGAAACACACACACATACATATGTGGGCACACATATGTATATGTATATGCATATGCATATGTATATATATATGTATATATATAAATATAGAAATCACCTGTAATTATATACACAAAGACACACACATTGTGTGTGTTTGTGTGTGTGTGTGTGTGTGTGTGTGTGTGTGTGTGTGTGTGGGTGTGTGGGTGTGTCTGGTTTTGGGGGTAAGCAGGTTTTTCTACAACTATTCATATTCAAACAGCTAGAAGGTGTCAATTATTAACTATCATATCGCAAAAAATAGTGGCCCTGGCAATGCCTTGGGACATCACTAAAGCATTCTCTGGAATGATAGGATCCAAGGATTAAGGGGTGGGTATGAACAATTAAGATCTAAAAAGGGATAAGGAGCTTTCTTAATGATCATCTTAAGTTCCAAAGTCATTGTCTCCTACTTCAAACACATCAACCACACCAGAGTTTATTTTCCAAAGACTTAGAGGAGGTGGAGGAGAGGGGTACAGTTGCCCTGTGTCACAGAATAGTTTTTCACCTTTAATCAAAAAGAATATTTACTATTAGTCATCTACCTGCAGTCAAGGTAGGGCTATTTATGACCCATCACAAAGATTTTGTTTTTATAAATGATAGCCACAAATGTGATTAATAGGGTTTGTTTTACAAAGGAAATGCCTTTGAGAAGTGGGAGACTGGCAAGTTTAGTTTGCATTCAAACTTTGCAAAAGTCCTTTTGTGAGTACACACACACACACACACACACACACACACACACACACACACCCCTTCCTAAAAATATGAGTTCTCCTAAAATGGAATGGACTATCAGAGGAGATGATATGTATATTTACCACGCACATGAATTCCTCTAGAAAAGGCAAATGCCTGCAAGATAGCTACTTTGTCTAGACCCTAAGTAGCAATTTTTCTGCTAGGAACAGATAGCATAAATCATTTGGAATGCCTATCTAGAGGTAGGAAACCTATGACCTTGAGGTCACATGGCTTTGGCTAAATGTTAAATGACCACACCTAGACGGCCATATGTGACCTCAAGGCTATAGATTCCCTGCCCCTGGTTCTCTATCTCCATGGACTGAGGCCTTGAGACACTGACCCTGGAAATTGTTGAGCAAAAGATGAGGAAAGTAAAGTGGAACTGGGCCAGGGAAATATTCACCCAGTCTTCAGCTATGGTAGAGTTTGGAAGGGGAGGAAATATTCCATTTCTTATAATAGCTTCCCATTTTAAATATCACTTCTTACTAATTAAGTGTTTAGATCTATTGCTTTTTAAGAACTGTAAATGTTTTAAGTACTCTGTAAATTTGGGACCCTGGACAAAACGTTAGCTACTTTGCTTTAGCTATAACTCTGTGTATTTAGGAGATGATGTTTGTTCAGGTAAAGTTTAGACTAGATTGGCCTCCATTGTTCCTTTCCGATTTTTTATTCTATGACTTAGAATAAATCAGACAATTCAGAGGATAAACACAAGCATTGGGAGAGTGAATTTCAGCAAAATCAGGAGATTCTGGAGTGGATACTGCTGACACTAATGGGACCAAATGCAGGAGTCCTACAATTCCAAATTAAATGTGAACCTTCCCCATGTTCACTGAAGCAGCAAATTACATGATGCCTTATAAATCACCATTAAGTGATGTTTTTCTTTTGAAAGTACGGTATAAGGAGTGCAACACAAGAGGAGCAATCAACATCCTACTGTGTTCTACTTGGAGGAGGATTGTGTTTAGGGCAGCTACTGCACTCTAGGGATATCCCTGGCTTCTGACAAGCCCATCTACCTGCCATTTCCTAGCTCTGTATCAGCCTGTCTTGCCAGAATTTCATTATGCTTCCAATACTTATTTTTAAAGTGCTTAGGGCATTGGCCTGTTGCTCTCCTATCAAATGGTCTCTTTTGCGACAGCTTCTTGAAGGATTCATTATAAATCATCATTTCCCTTGCTAGCAACCTTGCACCATATTCCAACAAGTAGACAGGATCTAATTCTTGGACAACTCTGTGTGATGAACTAAATCCAATTATAGAACACTTTTTTGGTAAATGCATATATTTTGAGAAAGTATCCCTGAAGAGATGATGCAAACACATTTGTTTTGCTTTGTACGTATTTTGTATTTAATTATCAGTGTCCTTATTGTCTAGCAGCCTACAAGAGAACATAACCTCCTTAAAGGCAGAGGCTATTAGGGTTTGTCTTTCTATTCCCAGCCCTTAGCCTGGGGTATACCACATTTGTCAACAAGGAAATGCTCATTGATATACAAAAGTAAGCAGTCTTTTATGAGGAGATATTCCCAGTGATGCAAAATTGAAAATAGAATAAATATCAGTGTAATTGTTCATTCAATGAAAACTCAAATTTTTTATAGTTAATGAACAGACTGATTAGCTTTCACAAAATTGATATGTCCTGAAAGGTGAGCTTTACAACCATAGTCATGTTAATAGGAATGAAAAACAAGTAAATCTAGAAAATATTATTCATGTGCAAAAATATATATATATATATATATATACGAAATTTAAGCATGGGGAATTAGAATCCATCACTCAAGAGATATTGAAGCTATGCTTTGTGCTTTGGACAAAGGATTGGATAACTAAAACAAAAAGCAAGAAAAGTCTTCTTGGAAAGAGCGAGTTCTGAATGTGGGTTGATGTCTTTAAGTGCTCAGTAGGATAAACCTAAGAGATCAAACCATTACCCTGGTGAGAAGCAATGGCATTACTATTTTTTTCTATCTGATGACATTATTCTTGGTCTCAATTTTTACATCAAGGCTTAGGACTGTCTAGAAAATAATATTTTTGACCACCATCCATCACAAGCTCCAGTGGGCTGAGAAAATTATTATTCATAGATGATTTGCTTCTTGGATGTATAAAATGGGGCACTGCCCTGGAAAGAATGCATTTGAAACAAGGGGAAAAAAAAATGCTTGAAATAGAAACAGGTAAGAGATACCTGCCAGCAGAATTCTGCCAGAAGCAGACTATCAGGAATTCATAGCCTATTATAATGGTAAAAATATATGCTGGAGATGATATCAGTTGGCATCTTGGGATTTTCCCCATCTAGTTGGGTAAAGTAACACAAAATACCTTTCACATTCTTTACTTCTGCCCTGTGGACAAAATAATTTTTTTAAAAAAAGGTAGAAATCAAAAATGGAAATGGGGCAGGGAAGAGAACAAATGTCTAAGTAATAAAATTTATCGACCCCCAATGGAATATGGAATCGAAACTTAGTTGAAAATTATATATCTGCAATAGCAAGTGTAATTTTAATAGTTATAAAAATAGCATTTGTGAAGAGAATGGATGGTGGTGAAGATGTTGGTAATATGCTTTCAATTAGCATTTTTAATGCTTCCAAAGCAATTTCCACAAATTTGCTGCATTTGAGATATCATATTCCCCATTTAACAGAAGAAAAAAACTGAGGGTGTGAAAGGCTATGACGCGCAGAGAATGTCAGAGCTATGATTCAATCCCAGGTCTGACCTCACACTAATGGTTACACTATCCCATACTTATTCTCTTTTCTTCCCTGAAATATATGGGTGGGGGGGGTCCATTTTGAAAACAAACTGAACATTTCTTAAGTACCATCTATGTGGTGAGTAAAACTATCAGAAAAAAAAAGACAACCTATTTCTAATACCAGTTCATGTAGCCTGATTGATACAGGTGCTGAATTGGAAGGAAGCATTCTGATACTTTGGCAAAATTGGTCGGGGGAAGTCGATGACTGATTGAATTAGAAGAGGGGAAAAAGTCATTGGAGTTTAGGAGATCAAGGAAATAAGAAGAGGTCAGGGTTTTATAGGGAGTACAGAATAAAGGAAGACAAAAATATTTTAGGTAGTAAACTAATTGGGAAAGTTGATGAGAGACCTGGAGGTCCATAGATAATGGCAATAAGGAACTGGATAAGACTGCATTTCAAAGGAGGAAATATAATTATAACTAATTCATTATAAATATAATATAATAATATCATAAATATAACATAATATCATAATAAATATAATTGTAATTAATTATAAATATAATTAAGTCATAATCACAGAGGGTATAATAAGTAAGCAATAAGTAAGAAATATGCAGATTTTTTTCTCCTGATACAAAGTCAGGTAGTGCACAAGGAGCAGCTGATATTGGAGAGAGTGACAAGAGGGATGGCATTCTCAGGAGAAAGTTAAGGTTCAGTGAACACAAGGAGAGGGAAAGATTACAGGATCATAGATTAAGAGGTAAAAGGAATCTTACCTCACTTAATCAAGGAGGAGTCTGAAGCCAGAAGAGTTTAACTGACTCAAGGTCACATACATAGTGAATGAATGTGAAAGAAAGAAGTGGAGGATATAGGGGAATTTAGTAGGAAGGGGAGAATGTTTTCAGAGGACATAGTAGAAAGGAGAGTCTACGGGCTAGTAGAGTCTGTGAGGACATAGCTCTGAGTTCACTATGGTAGGGGAAGTCAAAGGTCTCATTTGTTTGTGATCTGTCCCCTACACTCCTACGCATACTTTCTTCTTATGTACAATGCGCCTTGCATGGCCAGGCCAGACAGGTCATTAGGGAAGTATTGCAATGGGAAAGTAGACTCCAAGAGAAAGGCAGGACATTCTTAATATACTTCCATTTGGGAAACTTTCTGGGAGGATGGGGAGTGGACTTAGGGGGACAAAGCATAAAGAACATTAAAAATCTGGGAATTTTGTGAAGGAAGGTGAGGGTTCAACCAAGTATGGTTGAAGGAGGGAGAAGCAACTAGAGAGTGTATATAAAGTCACAATATCAATGATATTCTACATGAGAAAGGACAGGACTGTGGAGGTAGCAAGAGGAAGTAGTGTGGGGAGGGGAATAATCTTAGTAGAAGGAAAGTGAGAATCTCTTGTAGAAGTAACACTGGGATAATGCCCTCATTGTGCCACTATCCTGACATCTGAGGAATTAGATTTAATGGAGGTGTAACAGTTCAATGAAAAGAACACTAGGATCAGAACCAGAAGTCCTGGTCCCCAATGAAAGACTGATTCTTATTAGCTGTGTCATAATGGGCAGCTTCCTGCCTCTCTCTGCTCCTCAGTTAACTCATGTTTAAGAGGAGCCTAATGAGAAGTCCCCTATTTCCCATCACAGGGCTCATGTTTGGAGCATACTGTGTTAGGTTTACAGTAACATAGACATGGGAACTATCACCTTTATAATTGTTTGAGATGTTTCCCCTTGGATTTTTACTTCACCACTGATGACTAACATTATTTATTTAATTTCAATTACAATCATTCATGTGATTGAAATGTGTGCAAAAATGTAATAAATTATTTTTTCACATCTTTGTCTTCATTAATTTGTTTGTTTACTTTTAGTTTACAATATTCAGTTCTGCAATCACTTGAGTTTCAAATTTTCTCCTCTTCCCTCTCCTCCCCCCTGCTATGGTGGTATGAAATCAAGTATAGGATCTGCAAATACTTTCACATTAGACATTAGTCAGGTTATAATAAAGAAGGATTGTAATGGATGGAATGAACAACACGAAAGAGGAAACAAAAGCAAACAAGAAAAAGAAATAGAGCAGGTAGTTTGCTTCAATCTGCATTAAAACACTGTTCTTCCCTAGTTCTTTCTCTGAATGTAGATATCTCTCTCCATCATGAGTCTTTTGGAGTTGCCTAATAACCCTGCATTTCTGAGAAGAGTCCAGTCTATCGAAGTTGATCATCACACATACTTTGTTTCTATAAGTGTGTACAGATTTCTCCTGGTTCTGCTCTTCTCACTCAGCATCAGTTTATATAAGCCTCTCCAGGTAAATGTTAAGTCAATTTGCTCCTAGTTTCTTATAACACAAGAGTATTCCATTACATTCATATACCACAACTTGTTTATCCATTCCCCAATTGATGGCCATTCCCTTAATTTCCAATTCTTTGCCACCACAAAAAGAGCTGCCATAAATATTTGTGTACATATGGGTCTTCGTCTTGCTTCTATGATCTCTTTGGGATACAACCCTAGAAGTGGTATTGCTGGGTCAAAGGGTATGTACTGATTTATAGTCCTTTGGGCATAGTTCCAGATTGCTCTCCAGAATGTTTGAATCAGTTCACAACTCCACCAACAATGCCTTAGTGTTCCAATTTTTCCACATCCTCTCCAGCATGTCATTGTCCTGTTTTGTCATCTTAGCCAATCTGACTAGAGAGATGTGGTACCTCAGAGTTGTTTTGATTTGCATTTCTCTGATCAATAGTGATTTAGAGCATTTTTTCATAAGCTTATAGATATCTTTAATTTCTTCCTCTGAAAACTGCCTGTTAATATCCTTTGAACATTTTTCAATTGGGGAATGACTTGTATTCTTATGGATTTGACTCAATTACCTGTATATTTTAGAAATGAGGCCTTTATCAGGGACACTTGTAAAAATTCTTTCCCAATTTTCCACTTTCCTCTTAATCTTGGTTACGTTGGCTTTGTTTGTACAGTAACTTTTCAATTTAATGTAATCAAGACTATCCATTGTGCATTTTATAATGCTCTCTAATTCTTGTTTGGTCATAAAGTCTTCCACTCTCCATAAATCTGGCAGTAAACTATTCCTTGTTTTCCCAGATTTCTTACAGTATCAGCCTTTATACCTAAGTCATGCACCCATTTAGATTTAATTTTGGTATACAGTGTTAGATAGTGGTCTATGCCCAGTTTCTGCCATACTATATTCTAGTTTTCCCAGCAGTTTTTGTCAAATAGTGAGTTCTAATCCCCAAAACTGGGATCTTTGGATTTATCAAATAGAAGATTATTATATCCATTGACTGCTGAGTCTCATGTACACAATTTATTCCATTTATCCTCTAGTCTATTCCTCAGCCAGTACCAAGTAGTTTTCATGACTGCTGCTTTGTAATACAGACTAAAATCCTCCCTAGCATTTTTTTTTCATTAATTACCTTGATATTCTGGACCTTTTATTCTTCCAAATGAATTTTGTTACTATTTTTTCTAGCTATATAATGTAATTTTTGGTATATTGATTTGTATGAGACTAAATATGTAATTTAATTTAGGTAAAATGTCATTTTATTATATTTGCTTGACCCAGCCATGAGCAATTGGTGTTTTTTCAATTAGTTAGATCTGACTTTATTTGTGTGAAAAGTGTTTTGTAGTTGTGTTCATGTAGGTCCTTGGTTTGTTTTGGCAGGTAGATTCCCAAATATTTTATAATGTCTATAGTAACTTTCAATGTGATTTCTCTTTCTATCGATTTCTGTTGGATTTTGTTAGAAGTATATAGGAACGCTGAGGACTTATGTGGGTTTATTTTATATCCTGCAACTTTGCCAAATTTATTTATTGTCTCAAGTAGGTTTTTACTTGATTCTCTAGGATTCTCTAAGTATATCATCATATCCTCTGCAAAGAATGAGAGCTTAGCCTCTTCTTTACCTATTTTGATTCCTTTGATTTTATTTTCTTCTCTAATTACTACTGCTAACATTTCTAGGACCAGATCGAATAAGAGGGGTGATAGTGGACATCCTTGTTTCACCCCTGATCTTATTGGAAATACTTCTAGCTTATCTCCATTACATATAATACTCGCTGATGGCTTTAAACAAATGCTACCTAGTATTTTAAGGAAGACTCCATTTATTCTTATACTTTCTAATATTTTTAATAGGAGTGGATCAAAATATTTTGTCAAAAGCCTTTTCTGCATCTATTGAGACAATCATGTGGTTTCTGATAGTTTTATTTTTAATATGATCAATTATACTGATGGTTTTCCTAATATTAAACCATCCTCATGCAAGAAATTATAACAGCTACTACTAGTAGGTTACCATTGCTATTGGAAAGAAGGTAATCATTGACTCTGCTGTCTTCACTCATAATCATTACATCTTTCTATTTCCCCAGACCCTAACTTCCTTTTCTGGAACATTGCTCCCCTATGGGCATTATCTTCCCCCATTAGAAGGCAAGCTTCTTAAAGTCAAATGCTATCTCATTTTTGTTTGTTTAACCTCAGCACCTAGAACAGTGGCCAGCATAAAAGATAAGGATAGGAAATAACCTGGGAATTAACTGGTACTGGAAACTGGCTTAACCAAAACAAGTTGGTAACATCTGTACAACTTGTAATTTTATAGAGTCATCTAAGAGCACAGAACGGGTAAAATTTGTCCAGGGTCACACAGCTAGTAACTGTCAGAGGTAGGATCTAAAGCAATATTTTCCTAGTTTTAAGGTTTGGTCTCTAACTGCTCGACATGCTGCCTCATTGATTGATTAAATGATTCATTCATTCATCCATCCCAATTTATCAACAAATATTTATTAATTATTTAACATGTGACAGGCCATGTGATAAGTAGTGGGAATATAAAAAACAACCTGCTATCACAGAGTTCACAGTCTAACCCATTTCACAGATAAGGAAACTGAAATTCAGGGAAATTAACTAAGTCAATGTCACAAAAGTATTGAGAAAGACTGAATTCTCTCCCCAGGTGTCTAGGTTCAATTCTAGTGCTACTTTTCACTACATCATAGCTCATATCCACTTTACAAGATTGACTTGACATGCAATCGATTTTTTCTCCTATGTGTTTTTTTTTCAACTGTTAATGAAAGATTATAAGGTATAAGATACAAGCAAATCAACAACTTATAAAAGACCCCCAGATTTATAGAGGCTTTATAAAATTCTTAAAAAAATACACTTTTTTGTATTGTAAATATACTGTGGTTGAAAATATTCTGTCATTTGAAAGACATTTAACATTTTGACATTTTTCATTAGGGAATGGACCTAAATGCCACAGATTCCAAATGGCCAGCCAGACCTAATTGTAGCACAATTTTTTTTGCCTTTTTTTTGGAAGGCAATTGGGATTAAGTGACTTGCCCAAGGTCACACGGCTAGGGGTGTGTGTGTTTGTGTGTGTGTGTGTGTGTGTGTGTGTGTGTGTGTGTGTGTGCCTGTTAAGTGTCTGAGGCTGGATCTGAACCCAGGTCCTCCTGACTCCAGGGCTGGTGCTCTATTCACTGTGCCACCTAGACGTCCCAAGTAGCACAAATTTTTAAAGAGATACACTGAAAGTAGGCTGGGAGTCACATGGTTGTTCATTCTATGCTGTGTGGTGGAAACATGCAATTTTCTATGAAAATGCCCTTTCCATATGCTTGTTTTTTGCCAACTTGCTTTCTCTTTATTTTGATAATTCAACTACAAATTTACTTTCTAAACTCAAAGCCTATTAGGATAAAAAAAGGAGGGGCTTATTAGTGATTTCCCAATGTAACAAAACCATGAGGTTGAAAGTCAGAAAACTTACATTTGGGAGACAGGTATCCCCTGCCTGATTTTGTTAACTGGTTTGAAAAAAACAAAACAGGAGGTGAAGGATTGTGAATCAAGGATAGTTAATTAGGTCAGTTGATGTGTGTTTCTGGTGGTCAGAGACCTAATGTTGCAGATGGTTTCTGTTGGTTAAATGACATTAATGAATGAGAGATTTCAAACTGGATGAATCCTTAAAGACTATCTAGTCCAAGCCTCTCTTTTTTACAGAAAAGGAAACTGAGGCCCAGATGTGAAGGATTCCCAGAATTTGAACTCAAGTAATTTTACTCCATAGCCAGCAATCTTTCTAATACAAGTGCTGTCTCAAGAATTGTTAAATGGTAGTATTTAGAGCAATATTGTATAAACTGTGACACCTTTAGGAGACTGGCCATCCCAGATAAACTGAATTCCACAGGATCACAGAATATCAAGATGGTAAATATCCACAGAAGCCAATTATCTAATTGAATCTCTACCTGGACAACAATTCCTTCTACAACATTTCCTAAACCTGACCATGCTATCTTTGCTTGAAGAACTCTAAAGAGAGGGATCACACACACTTTGTAGTACCTGTTATTTTTGGATGTCTTTCTCCACATACAATGATTTGTCTTCTAGATTAACTGCTTTATAGATTCTCTATGTCCTCACCAGCTGCCTTCCCTCCTCTGCACTAAGGCTCCATTCTTCTGAATGTTTACTCCCTTGTCCTTTCCATCATTTCATGAGGGGCCCCAGGCATGCTCACTCCACTCCCAAAGAGACTTATTTATTGGATGTCAGTTGCCACCAATATCTTACCTACCCTGTACCACACGCTTCCCACCTATTATCTGTTATTTTTCCCTATTGTGTTATAAATGTAAGTTGTTTCTTCTTTTTGTGTCCTTATTATTTAGAACAGTACATCACGGTGCTCAATAAATGTTCCCTCTCTCTCTCTCTCTCTCTCTCTCTCTCTCTCTCTCTCTCTCTGTGTGTGTCTTTCCCCTTTCTGTCTCTCTCTTGAATCACTTATGACTTTCTCATCGATCTAAGTTCTCTTATAAATCCATAAACTGTCCTTGCGCAGGTAATTTCTGCAGCCTGAATACATGAATCAAATTTTATTTTCCTATTTTGCACCACATTTTCCAGCCTATTATACTTCTTTGCCTTCTTATTTTTTTAATATTTTGATATCATTCTATAACAAGTGTATATACAGAATAAAAGAAACAGCGTTTGTGAACACCATGCTTTTATCCCTTCCCT